>CAJHZI010000739.1:0-312500 GCA_905160935.1 Enchytraeus crypticus | reverse complement strand
AATGAAAGGCGAACCAGGATTTTAACCCCGCATTTGTTTATTCGAAGTCGGAAAACTTACCGAATATAACACAGGCTCATCCAAGTTTAGTCGTAGAGGTTAGCTGGTAGTGTTGATAGAATACTTGTCCAATAAGCAAGAGGTCGTCGGCTCAAATCTAAGGTGATAATAATAATTAGACCTAAATGTAATAATTCAGCACAGAGATAATTGCAATGTTTATTTCAATACAACTAGAGATACTTCTAGAGATAATCATGTATCTCTACTAGTTGTATGGAAACAAACATAGCACTTATTAACCAGGTAGGCCTACTGTACTGTATTATTACAAGTACTGCGCACCAACTATTCTTCAGGGTTTGCAATCACCACGGGCCAGATTTTTCATCTAGCTTTTAGTCAAGACATTTGTCTAAGTATAAGTCAAGTAACTAAATCAGGTAACATTAACTAAATTAATCTCCAACAATATAAGTCATCAAAATTGCTGCTGTATGAAACTAAGACTAGATCAGTGTTACAAGTCTTCTTGTATAGTCAAAGATGTTTGTTTAATCTACTGTGATATAATTAGAATATAGTTATATAATGTACATGTATGTAACATCATCTTTTTCCATTGAATCCGGGTTAAACTAATCCGGGTCGGGATACGAATAGACCTTCTCCATTCCACTTATTTGAGAATTTTCCAATTTGTAAGGTTTTGTAGCAATTTTCGTTAATTTCTCAATAATTTTCTGCATAATTTCTGTTAATTTAAACATGTTCGCTTGATCTCTTGTGATAAGTCTATAATTATCTCTCTCTCTTTCTCACTTAGTGCACTGCCTATACTGGCAGCTCCATGGTATATAACGCCTCCATGGTTCTCTGTCTTCCGTTTTCCTCGTCATGTCCACATATGAGTGGATCTTTAAATCATCTAACATTTTAATATGCATGCATTTTTGCAGTGGTTAAAGTGGGGAGGGGAACGCAGTGGAATTCCGTTTTCCTAGCTGTCATGTTTCTGAGGTACGTTTTCCTGCTAGGGGCCCATATTATGTACTAAGAGATTTGTAATTACATTACCAGAGTCCCGAAAAATTGTGATCGTTCCACTAGCTCTCAATTCCCACTTTAACCACTGCATTTAAGTGATATAATTATTTGATAATATTTAAATAATGTATGCATAGCTTTGTAACCTGCACTGGTATAAAACTACATGTATATTGCTATAAATATAACTTGTATAATTTCATAACTTATATGTTATAATTTAGTGAAGGAAATGCGTGTATAATTTCAGAGCCGCAGTCTTTTTCGCGCAGACATCCTCTGTCTTGCTGGATCTCAAGCATGCTGATGTGTTTCGCCAGCGTCATACTGACTAATCTGCTGACAGGAGAGTCGCCCATAGCCCCGTTCACCAACCATAGAGACCTACTCACGGCTTCCATAGTCTGGTATATATGCTGAACATTGCTGCTGGAGCTGCTTCTCATGTAGTTAACTGAGATATTTGTTACTGGTAATATTTATGAGTAACAAATTTTGAGTTTTAATCCATGTTGCGAGTGAATTTTTTCTCACTTTGAATTCTGCGAATATATATTGCAGCATGACTTAATGGTCGATCGAATTGATCAGGCCTGAATCGCATTGTAAATTTTGTAGAATTTATCAATTGTAACAAAGTGGCAAGAAATTTTATATAAAGATATATTTAGGCCTACATGTACAACATAAATTACAACCAAGCGAAAAAGCTATGCTAAATAGTATTTTTAAATCACATGCTCTACCTATATCTAAGCAATATTACTTTTGCTAATTATACATGTAAATGCACAAGCTGTAAATTTCAACTAGATTGTAAACGTAGAATTACGCAATTAAAATGATAATTTTGTAAATTACAAAATGTATCTTGAAGTTAGGAACAATTCTACTTCATTGTTAAATTATTAACTTTGTAATCAATTGTATTGACAGGTATGTAATCAACTATCTGCCCTTTGATTTCGTTTACAAGTTGTGCAAGTTTTTACCCTTCAAAGTCATCATCTACTCTCTGAAGGAAGTCCAGAGAGTTAACAAGATTCACCACGGGATAGCATTCGCCATGAAACACTACCCCGGATCTTTCCCCGTCATCTGCGTCATCGGAGTTATCAAAGGTTCCTCTATCTAGGGGCGGTTCTGGCTTATGCAAAATGGGGTGGCCAGAGGGGTGGCAAAGAAAAATTTAGGGGGGCACATATGAGACATTTTTTCGGGGAGGGCGCTATTAAACCCCCTCCCCGAAGGGGGAATTTTTTGAAATTATAGTCATGAAACCGTATATTTTCTGAGTATCTTATGATAAATATAGGGGATTATTTTTCTTTTTGGAATTTCTCATTAAAAACTCTTTCTATTATATCTCATCTTCATCATCGTCATATCTGTCTAAATAAGCATAACAAATCTTGAGTGCATGGAGTCCCTGGCCTCATCCAACAATGATCACAACGGTGACATCGGCCTCCGCTTTCCATAGCAGTTCCATAGGAATTTGAAGACCCATCTTTTCCGTATGTCTTTTCCATTCAGTTACTATG
This sequence comes from Enchytraeus crypticus, assembly GCA_905160935.1. Classification (NCBI taxonomy): domain Eukaryota; kingdom Metazoa; phylum Annelida; class Clitellata; order Enchytraeida; family Enchytraeidae; genus Enchytraeus; species Enchytraeus crypticus. The sequence goes on along the minus strand of CAJHZI010000739.1, from coordinate 309,909 downwards.
GGTTGCGACCAGAACGCAAGCCTCCTTTTCTTTAATTTCCTTTACCTTTGGACTGATTTCTTGGACTTTGTCATTTACACCGTTTTGGACCTTCCTTTTGCACACAGGCTGGGATTTGTCTCAATAGTGCACGATGTTGTCATTGGCGACAATAGCACTTTAATTGTTGTTAAGTTATGTTTATGAGCTTCGTTGTAGAAAAGCTTCCCTGGCACGATGCAAAACTTGCAGGGAGGACTGCTGAAATCTTTGCTAATCTAAAAAGTCTCATGTGCGCTTCTGCGGATTCTACGGTTCCAAAAAGAAATTTTAAATCAAGCAGATTGACAAGTGTGTTGAGAGTCCGATCTATTCGATCTTAGCTTCGTTGCGTTGCAATATTCGGCTAAGCTAATGAAGCTCATGATGAAGGTCTACCAGATTAAGTTCTAACTCACCAGCTGTTCTATTTTAAACAGTGTGTGGACTCGAGCGAGAGTGCGAGTCTGCGCGTAAGTAACACGATACATATCACTGATGTCAGGTTCTGACGGTGTGGCTTAAATTCCCTGTTCGATTGTCGTTATTAAAGTGCGTCACACTTTAATCAAGCATCTTAAACACACATCGTCTTCAATGATCATCTGATGCTCCTTATCCAACACTGTTATGTTATGGTAATCAGCAACAAAAATCAATATTTTTGTTGACCATTTTTGGGGTGGCCACTGGGGTGGCCAGCCCTAAATTTAGGGTGGCCGTGGCCACCCCAGGCCACCCCCTCAGAACCGCCACTGCCTCTATCCTTATCGCCCTTCCACTGTCTTTCTCTTGATTTCCAATAGCTTTAGTCAAATTTTTCATTATGAAATAAGCTTACTGTTTTAATAAATCGATTTTTTGTTCTGATAACGCGTATGATTGCGGCTAGAAAATCATTACAACTTGTCTGCAAGATATGGATTTTGGCATTTTTGAGGCAACTAGTTTAAATAGTTAGTTTTTTGCTATTTAGAGATATGAACTTAGTTTACTTATTTAATTTGTAATAATTTAGAGATGTTTTTTACAATTTATTTTGAGCTTCATTAGCCAGTGTCTGGCCATTTCCTATAATGTTCAATTGTATGGATACCAACGGTTTTACTGTAATTAGTAATGTAATAGAAATTTTTGTATTTCAGACTTAAGTAGACTCTGCTATAGCTGCTAATTATGGTATTACCGAACAGAGCTATAGCTCTTTTATGGTATCCTCTTTCGTATTGTTATTTTTTTATCTAACTACATGCACGTTCCTATTGTTTGTATAATCTGTGCTGTGATGAACAAATAAACGATACTAAACGAAAAAAAATCTATGAAGGCCCGAAATATTTAGATAAAAGAAGTAGAGATGCTTGCTACTGTGTGACACTTAGATGTTCAAACAAATGTTTTTGAATTGAAACATGCAAGTTTTGTAACTTTACCAGGAACTACATTATACTATCCAAATCGACTAAAACGGTTTCTCTAGCCTAATACGATCATCTGCCGCTAGCGAGAAATATTCAATTGTACTGAGTGCGAAGCTTTTCTGAAATGAGAAAGCCGTTATTTAATGAAGAAATCAAATAATTAGGTATTTATGAGGCTATGTAATATGCAATCATAGGAGCAGGCTACTACGTGTATTATATGAGTCATGTGATTTTTGTAATTTCAGGAGATGGTTATTGAGTTATGTGGTTTTTGCAATTTCAGGAGCTGGTTATTAAGTCATGTGGTTTTTGTAATTTCAGGAGCTGGTTATTAAGTCATGTGGTTTTTGTAATTTCAGAAGCTGGTTATTAAGTCATGTGGTTTTTGTAATTTCAGGAGCTGGTTATTAAGTCATGTGGTTGTTGTAATTTCAGGAGCTGGTTATTAAGTCATGTGGTTTTTGTAATTTCAGGAGCTGGTTACTATTACATGAGAATACTGGACAGACTGGTACGTGGTGTGTGGATACCTTCAAGCAACGAAATACTCAGTCCTACGCTGTATGCTAATATTTTTTATTCCGTATAATTACACACATGACAAACCGTATGTGCCACATAACAAGTAGTTTACATTATTAGTTGCTGCTTTTCTAGTTTTCGTTATTTCCTCCTTTTCCTCTCCATGGTTATTAGTAATTGTTGCCTCTTGTTTTGTTCTTTCATATGTTTTTGTTTTTCAATCTCTCTTTTCTCTCTCTCTCTCTCTCACTCTATCTCCCCTCTCTCTCTTCTCCCTAACTCTCTATCTCTTCTATCTTCTCTTTCTCTTTCTCTCCCCTCGCTCTTTCGTCTATCTCTTTCTCATCTCTCTCTCTCTTCTCTCTCTTCTCTCTCTCTTCTCTCTCTTTTCTTCTCTCTTCCCTTCTGTCTCTTTCTTCTCTCCCTTCTCTCTCTTCTCTATCTTTTCTATCTCTCTCTCTCACTAGTTTACTGACGTGTGGAAGATCCAAGGTATATAATCACATTCAGAGTCAGATTTCACAAACCAATAGAGTACTCCGTAGATAAACAAGTTATACCCTTCACAAAAGGATTTGCCTAAACCAATAACATAGCTTTAAAATAACAATAGCTTTAAAAAAATGGCTTCTAGGCTGGTTTCCTATTGCCTTTCTCAGTTAATTTTTGCATTATCGCCTCTTACGACACGTGCAGTTAGCAGTTCGTTTATTCTTCGGTACAAAAAACGGGAATCCCTCTAATGCGCTGCAAAATAGTCAGAAATTAAGGACTTAACTCTCCACCTGATGATGCTTTTGTAGATATCCCAAACATTACTTTAAAATAATATATTTTTTATCCTACCTTAATTATTTACACTGAAGAAAAGTTGAAGTAATATAAAAATCTAAATATATAATCGAGAAGTCTTGCATAGATAACGCGCATTATTCACATTCAACATGAATATATTTAATATTTTTTAAATAATTGCTAAATGTTCCCAGTGTGCTCTTCTTTATATTTAAACTGTTTTCATTCCATATTTCAGCACAAATAACTAAAAAATTCCAACATACTTAGCAAGCAAATAAACAAATAAGCAAGATGAAGAGGGTTACCACAAAAGAGCTAAATTATAAGTTGTCTAAGTAGTACTGTCGGTAACAGTAAGTAAGAGTTCCTAAGATCATAATGGAAAATGAATTACTTATAGCATCTGATAATTTTTTCCATTTTTGGACCACGTATACATTCAAGTTCTTCATTCGTAGTGCGCGAAAAGAATTCATTTTTGGATTAATTATTATTGATGCGTTCATTGGAACTAGGCCTACTAACTAGTGAATTTTGAAACGTTAAGAATTGATAAATAGGCCAAACCTAGGCCTATAAGTGACACAAAGTGTAATGAACTGATTTATATATATATATATATATATATATATATATATATATATATATATATATATATATATATATAGAGTGAGAGAGAGAGAGATGGATAATTAGGCCACGTGTTTAAATTAAATACGAATAACGCAGTAGAGTAAATGTTTATATCTAACAATTTAAGTATAGATATCTGTTTAAATATTAGGTCGGTATGCGCTAAATTGCGCATTTATTTAAAATTTCAGTGATTGGTTGTTACGGAAAGAATTATTGACTATAAATGGAGATGTACAACGTCACTCAAGATTACAATAAGTTAAATGAGCATAGATTATATTCAAAGGACCAAAAGAGATTTTAATATGATATTATAATAAATTTGAGCCTGAGTAAGTTTAAAACGAAGAGTTGAAATATTACTACTAGTATATGGTTATATGGATCTACTGAAAATAAAATAGTACAATTATTAGTAGCCTATGCGATAATAAAAGTTTAATAATAATAATAATAATAAAGGTTTAACGTCCGTTTCCTCATCCAGGCGATGCGCATATGGGCTCTCAATGAGGCAAGCTTTAGATCATGGACAAACGCTGTATTGTTTTTTACACTTCTTAGCATATTTTTAAACATATCTTTTACTTTTTCAAAGTTAATGATTAGATTTAGGTTTAGGGTTAGGAATAGGGTAAGAGTTTTGGTTGGGGATTTATTTGAATGAATCACGTTTTAATTAATAGAATTATGAATTAGAATAAATGAAATTTAGAAAATAAACCTTACGTTTTAGTCAATGATCTATTGTCTACATCTCAATTTGTCAAATGTTACCTATGTGGTTTCAATATTGATGATATTGGTGTAATAGTTACATGCTTCTAGAGGTGCAGTCTGTTGTTTTTCTTTATGTCTAATTTTCTTTGTTTGTTGCGCGTTTGCGTTTTTTTGTTCCTGTTCTGTGTGTGTTTTGGTTGCCCAAATGTTGCCCAAGTGGCGAATAAATATTTATAATGTTTATTGTATGCTATGATTTGTTATCTACAGAGCAACCAAGGCGAGCCTGCTGGCCTCTATAGCCTTCATACTGCACGACCTGCACGTGATAGAAATACGTCCTCAAATTCTATACCTCATCATCGTCACCTCCTTCATCTTCTTCCGCATTCTCTACCTGGTGGTGGGCATCCACAACCCTTTCCACCCACTCGAAAACCTCGTCTGCGGAGTGTTCTTCGGCGGCATGGTCGACGCCTTCAAGAGAGCGGTGGTTAGAGAGAAGCCAAAAGTGGACGAGACAGCGGCTGGAAAAGGAGTTCAGAATAAACCGAAAGAAGAATAAAAATGCTGCAATAGCTTAGCCGAATTATAGGTCTTCTTAGTTACCTGTGCGTGTCTTTGAGTCGTTGAATGAAGATTAAAATTAAGCAATCTATTCAAAAAATTCAATAAAAGCAATTTTTAAAACTAAGATACAAACTAGCGTCAGAAAGAGTATTCAGTTGGTAAGTGCCTAGGCTCCAGAAATTTCTACAAAATTTTCTATAAGGAACGGAAAAGCTTATGTCTGTTCGTATCCCGACCTAACTACACGGGGATTCAAGGGAAGATGATGATGATTATGATAAGTTAAACAATTATACAAAAGCAGAAACAAATTAATTTTTCATCATTGAGTTAATCACAATAGGCTTACACAATTGTACAAAATTCGTATAATAACATTAGCAGTATGTGATGGAATCAACAATTACAGATAAATGCAATCTCTTTTCTAGCGCGAATGTTAAGAAATGTGAAAATCTTGTCTGACTGTAATCGTTGGTCGCACTCCTCCCCTGATCCCAGTGAGGTTCCTTGTTGCGTTTAAAATTTAAGATTTCATCTCGTCGGCTGCGATGTATCTTTTTGTTACGTTTCTATCGTTTTATTTCGTTCCTAGAACTGAAGGTAATTAGAACGTCTCGAGCAGTATTAGACTAGTTGCACTGTTTGCGCGTGTTAGATAGAACTGATCCTTATAAATGCTTTCATATTAATATTGTTATTATTAAAGCATTCTTACCACTGCCAATAAAATGGCTTGCCTCTAATATGTATTCAGATATTGATTTTCTTATTCAAAAGCTAGGGCCATAAGAAGTAGACCTGAATTGGATCAAACACACATAATAATGAAGTAATCATTTATGTTGCTATTTATAACTTTTAATATACTACTTTTAACCGTACTTAGTTAAATCGTTAAAAGCACTAAGAACATTCAAAATGTTCAATATATTCATAAGTTACAAGTATTACTAGTTTCTGATGAGATGAAATATGCAATGGAATACTTAATTATATTCCATGTCCTTTCGGTATATATAAGTGGTCAACAAAATATGTCGCTGGAATTGCAATCTGGCAAAGGTCTTTAGACTTTAGGTTGCAGCCTCTAAAACAGCGGCACTGCATGCTTATTATTCAGGTTCTTCAACGTTCATTGAACGCTTCGGTGACAAAGATAAGATAGCACTTCATGAAGATCAGGTGTGAATTAAATGATTCAAAGAATTCGTTGAATAGTGTTTCAATAGAAACACTAATGCCAATTCATTCAAGATGCATTCTTTAAATAATCATGGAGATAGTAATTTATTTTATGTTGCTAAGCACTAATAAAATATACATGTACAACATTTTCAAACCGAAATCGAGTAATTTGAAAAGATCTGCTATTCATACTAAGAGCGGAATACCGGGTCTACATTGTAAGTTCCGATGCAGGTTTTGGATTTAAGGCTTAAAACGAAACTATCCAATAATCAGTGCTCTTAAATAACTTTTAAGCATAGAACTACATATATATTGGGGTAACAATAATGTACTAAATGTACGTTATGGTTCTATATGCTAGACATTAGCTAAAAATCACGTATATCACTATCTACAAGGTGGCAGTTTGTCTCTTCGCCTCTATAAATCGTCTGACAGTCTGCCGATGACTCCACCAGTTGCAAGTTTTGTTGAGGATGTTGACTATGCAGATGAGTAAGTAAATACATCCCGAGAGAATGAAGCTGCTTCTGAACGTGCCAGTAGAGTCGCTCAGCTTTCCTGGAACAGATGACAAGCCAGCAAAAGTCTTAGCAAAGTAATAAAATAAGTTACGTTGTACTAAACATGTGCAGTATATATTGAGCGTGTAATCGTGTAGCACACTTTAATCTTGTTGTTACTAAGGGGTGGACTATATTGTAGCAAGCATAAAAGCTAATGTTAGCGTCAGTTTTTTCACTCGAAAGCGATGTCAGTGACGGGAGAGCCCAGGATTTGAAACCCGCATACACTGATCCGCGGTCGAATATCTTATCGACATCGCCACTTGCTCCAGCCGGTGGCGATATCGGTAAGATATTCGAAGTCGAAGAATAGACAGCAAATTTCTCCTGAAGCTTCTTCTGCAGGTAATCATTGAGTCAGTAATGGCGTGCGCTAATGTCGAAACTGACGTTAAGTTGACCTTTACTGTTTCTGAACGATAATCTGTCTTTATAATTACTCTATTATCATTTCTCCGTATTATTCGCTGTAGACATCATTACATGGCATTGATCAGGAAGACAGAGGAACAATCAAGTCTCCCTGTCTAGAAATCGATTTCACTGAACGCTTGATGTTCACTCAATGAAGTCTCAGTGATGTGACAATAATTCTGATTGGACAAAAAGTTGGTATGGAAATGTCTGGTGATCGGTCTTGCCTCGATATGGCAATTACTGCCTCAGCATCGTATGATTACGGATTTTAAAATATATTATATCATATTATTAGGATCTTTATTGCAAACAAATATTTGTTACTTGCTAATTAAATCAATTATTAAAATTTTAACTTAATTCGGACAGAGCAACAGACCGAAGCTCGTTGGCATGTAGTTAGAAAGCGAATCGGTACGTGAAGGGTTCAAATCTAATGCTGTCCCCGTAGTTGACATATGTTTTCTAGTCTTTTAATTATTTAGAAACGATGGTATAACTAATGTTAATGTCATCTTCTTCACTCGAAAACGATGTTAGTGACGGATTGTGATTGCATGCCTTTTAATTATTTAAGAGGCACACATATACTGCCGACATAGAAATGATGGAAATCATTGCATATTATAATGAGAGCTATGTACGAGCGGCATTCTTCCAGGTGTCCAATAATGATTTATACCTCTTTAAGTACGACTTCAGTGGTTGTAAAACTCTACGTAGGCCTATTCAACAATTGTTTATGTGACTAAGCAGTACTTTGTTGCTTCTATTTCAACAGGAATTCAACATAATGTCTTCTACCCAATTTTTAACTACAACGTTAAGTGTTCCACCTTGTTTTGAAGTTTCGTGCTCTTGAACACAAATCGTGCTTAGGATATTCTAATTCTGCCTTACGTAAAGTAATATAGCTTTAGATATCACTCCATCAGTCTGTTTGCATTATTTGATTCGTCTATTGAACGTAACTGAACTCTCGGATTTTGGCTTTGACCGTTTTTGGACCCACACTCTGCTCATCGGATTCGATTTGGTACCATAGTGCTCAATGTTATCATGGACGACAGTAGCACTCTAATTCTGTTGTTGTTGTTGTTGTACAGGAAACTTACCACCAGCGACGGGCCCGTAGAAGTTTCCTATGCCCATGAACAGGAACACGAGTCCTATCGCGAGAGACACTTGACTGGGCTGAACGAAGTTAGGAATCACAGTGGCTCGCTGACTGTGCGCTCCGCCCTGGAACGTCGCCGTGAAGACTGTAAGCACCATTAGCGACGGATAGTTAGTGGTAAGTGCAGTGAAGCAGGTGAGTAGAGCGAATAAGAACGACACGAGGATGTACAGAGATACTCTGTGAGGTCTAATTTTCGGCACATCGAAGAGAAAACCGAAGATAAATCTTCCCAGAAGATCGGCTATTCCAAACGCGGCCAGGATCCAGGCCTCTTGAAGTGGACTACAGCGCAGTTCTAGGCGGGCGTAACTCGGTAGAAACAACAGAACGCATTGTATGCATCCTTGCTGACCGACCATCATGAAACAATGAATCAAAAATGGAAAGTTTTTCCACAGAGAACACCTGAAGCACTTTGAGAAGCAGGATTTAGCGGCTCTTATCGGAGATCTGGTCGCCAAATGGGAGCGCTCATGTTCAGCTTTGGTTTTCTCTTCATCATGACTTGAGATAGAAACGTTTTTAGTTTCGTATTCTCTTGTGGAACAGTTATCAATAGAATCGTTTACTTGTAGATGAGCCGGTTCTCCTTCATTGTTATTTGATGGTTTTGAGGTTGTCTTGGGCTTAGGTGGTTTGAGGAATAAAAGGGCTCCTACTGTGTTGTGTAGCATTAAAGCTCCCACGATAAGAATCGAACCGAAGTACTGGTACTCGGAGGCCATGGTGGTCATGACATAAGCCATGACTATGCTGCCCAGACCTGTGCCTATGGTCGAGAGGGACATGGCCATGCCGCGATGCTTGTCGAACCAGTGACCTACTATGATGTAACATGGCGTGTAGACCATCATGGCTCCAGCACCTGAGAATGCATCAAAAGTCCATGAATCAACTACTCCTAAAGTCTTGAACAGAACTAATAATATTACAAACATAGTCTATTAGATAGCATTTTCCCCGTGTTGTGTCCGTCCCCGTGTTGTGTCCGGGTTGTTTGAAGAATTGACCAACCAGTGACTGCACGTGTCGTAGAAGGCGACTAAAGCACCAATATTCACACCAACGTCAGAAAGGGCTTTCGGTTGGTGAGCGTCTAGGCTCCAGAAATTGCTACAAAATTTTCTCTATCCCGATCCTAGTTAAACTGGGATTCAAGGGAAGATGATGACGATGAGTCTTTTGGATAGCAAATGATGAACTCCGGAAGGTACAGCACATGGCCTAGTTTTATTTATATTCTTTCATAGTCTACTTGTGATCGTTATGAACTTAGACTATTTTAGATGCTCGTTGCTATGAGATTTATTTATAAAATTTAAATTTCTAAATTATCATAATTAAATTATCGACTAAATGAAACAGAATAGGACCATAGGCCTAAAAGTTAAATTTACAGTATATTCACTGGAGGAGGCGATCAATTAAGACTTCTTACAGCCTTGCCTTCCCGTCAATCAATCAATCAATAGGATGATTATACGTAAGTAATATTAGTATATATTATTAACAAATCTCTCTCTAACTCTCCTGTATTCTACCAAGTGACAGGTCCAAGATACATATGATTTCTCACATGCTGCTTTCACGCGCCATAAAGAACACTCCTTCGATTAGCCAGTTAATCGTTTCACAAAAGACTATGTCTTACCCACATGTTTCCTATACGCTTGTTCACTGTAATATCTTCGCGAGTGACTTCTGGCACACCCCTGTCTTTGTCATTAGTATCTATTTAAGTTTTATTCTAAGCTGCTAGATGCTATGATGCTTCCGGAAGCAGTAGCGCATTCCATCCTCTACTCGTAATGCACTATCGTACAGTAAAGCGTATCCGGATGATTAATTATAATTTAATTAATTAAGTAACCAGCTTATAATTAATTACACGTAAGGTAATTTGCAAACTCAATCCATAGATATCATTTTAGTGCTATTTTAGTATCTTGATCAGGGTTTAAGCTGCTATATATGCCAGTTGCTGCTTTAGGATGCGTTAAAAATAAAAATATCTTTAATTTTTGGGAGTGTCCGGAAAGGCATCTACTTTTTCATGTAGCAGATGTAGCAGAATGATAACGAAATGTATAGGCCTACAGCTATAATATAACGTAGTTGTTCAAATATGTACCAGCTATGACACCGAACGTGAGATAGACAAGTATGAGGTTTGAAGCAAATGCGCTGGAGACGATGCCAATAAACAATAAGAATCCTCCACAAGCCGCCACCTTACGACAACCGAATCTGTTGCTTAATAGGCTGGCTACTGGACCTGCAATCATACAATCATAGTGATTTTTAGTGTGAATTTTATTGCATATTGCTTGTTTTACCGTAATTGTTGTAAAGTATAGAGATGCCTTAGCATATATACTCTGTTAAACATTCAACATTAAACACGCGACAGACATAATAGGATTTTATCAACTCTTCGCTCTTTAGACAAATTAACTCATTTATAATAAATGTATTATTTATGTCCAAGTAGGCCTAGTATTTTTTAACAAAAACCTGTTAGCACACTCACACGCTAACAATACGTTGATGCTACAAAATACGTGTTTCTGCCTTTGCTAAGGTAATCACTATTATCTTTCTCTCTAGTGTTTTGCTAAGTGGCATGTTCAAGGTACATGTACATATTCATACTCAGAATCTGCGTTCAATCTTCACAAAGAACACTCCACTGATTAACAATAATTTGACTGATTTCTAAATTCTTGTAAGAAGTTAAGTAGCTTTATTCAACATTCCTATGAAGGTGTCTATGTGTAAATTATGGATTTCATCATTCATAAAATGTGTATTGAAAACAATAATCTGATACTTCTTTTATTGTGATTTATCATATTTTACAAATTTTTATCCTTTTTTTAATTATCTGCTCATTTAGGCATTTAAATTTCACCAAGTAAGCACCATTTTAATTTACTACTTATTTTTACTAATCTATATCTTAAATATACGTGTCCCTCGACCTGTATTATCCTTTCACTTAATCTTCGTTAGATTTCTCATTCTATCTACTTTATTTGATGTTTCAATGATTGACGTTATAAATGAATAAATAAATGTATGGGTTAGGTAAATGAATAAATAAATATATGGGTGAGGTAAATGAATAAATGAATATATGGGTGAGGTAAATGAAAATATGGGTGAAGTAAATGAATAAATGAATGCAAGGATTAGGTAAATGAAAGTATGGGTGAAGTAAATGAATAAATGAATACAAGGATTAGGTAAATGAATATATTGGTGAAGTAAATGAATAAATGAATACAAGGATTAGGTAAATGAATATATGGTTGAAGTAAATGAATATATGGGTGAAGTAAATGAATAAATGAATATATGGGTTAGGTAAATAAGTAAATGAATATATGGTTGAAGTAAATGAATATATGGGGGAAGTAAATGAATAAATGAATACATGGGTTAGGTAAATGAATAAACGAGCGTAGGCAGCTCAACGTTAACCTCCGCCTGACCGGATGCAGATGAAGATGGCTGTGACGAGGGCTGTTTGTGCCGCTGAGGCCTCGAACTTGTCTCTCAACAAGATGAAGATGATGCCGAGAGACCTGGCAATCCCGATCAGAAAGAAATGGCACATGCTGCTGCCAAACACCACAACCCAACCCCAACCACCATCCACCGCTGCCTGAACATCTTCTTTACTTTCGCCACAATCTGGAATAGGCTGCTCCAGAAGATCAAGGTCGATCTGATTGCCATTCGATTTCCTTTCTGAATCGTCTTCTTCATTTAGAGTATCCATGATGTGCATGCTTTAAAAATGCTTCATTAATTAAAATTCTGCTTCGAAAATCAGTGATTTTTATCAATAAAATTTTAAATTGTCAGTGATATGTTTATGATAGCAATAAATTCTAATTTCTAAAGGTTACAATCTGTTACGCTATTAATCTAGCAACATCAGATATTAAGCCCGTTGAGTTTATTGCAGTCAAATCTGGTAACGAAGTAGCAAATTGAGAATCAGCTTTCTGTAGACATAACTAGAAATAGCATCGATTTCTATCGGCTTTTTTCAACGATTTTTGTCTACTTTCTGTGGACATTCAAGAAATATCAATGATACTCATAGTATTACATATGTTTAACGTAACTGGTTATACTTGGAGACTTTATATATTCGACCCGGTGACTGCATTCGGCAAGGACATACTTAAGACACTCAAAGATCTGCAGTGCTGTACAGAGCTGAATGAAGTGTTTTCTATGCATTAGTCATGACACGAATAAAAGTACTACCTAAACATATAGAAATCACCTGTTGCCACTCTTGTTAAGATTTCTGACAATTGTACAAGAGCGTGTTAACCTAAATAGAACGTATAAATGTCCCATGTTAACAAATAGTAGTACATTCTATATATTGTTGACCTAGTGAACAATTAAACTACCTAGTGAACAATTAAACTACCTAGTGAACAATTAAACTACCTAGTGATCAATTAAACTACCTAGTGAACAATTAAACTACCTAGTGATCAATTAAACTACCTAGTGAACAATTAAACTACCTAGTGATCAATTAAACTACCTAGTGATCAATTAAACTACCTAGTGATCAATTAAACTACCTAGTGAACAATTAAACTACCTAGTGATCAATTAAACTACCTAGTGAACAATTAAACTACCTAGTGATCAATTAAACTACCTAGTGAACAATTAAACTACCTAGTGATCAATTAAACTACCTAGTGAACAATTAAACTACCTAGTGATCAATTAAACTACCTAGTGAACAATTAAACTACCTAGTGATCAATTAAACTACCTAGTGAACAATTAAACTACCTAGTGATCAATTAAACTACCTAGTGAACAATTAAACTACCTAGTGATCAATTAAACTACCTAGTGAACAATTAAACTACCTAGTGATCAATTAAACTACCTAGTGAACAATTAAACTACCTAGTGATCAATTAAACTACCTAGTGAACAATTAAACTACCTAGTGATCAATTAAACTACCTAGTGAACAATTAAACTACCTAGTGATCAATTAAACTACCTAGTGAACAATTAAACTACCTAGTGATCAATTAAACTACCTAGTGAACAATTAAACTACAATTAAACTACCTAGTGATCAATTAAACTACCTAGTGATCAATTAAACTACCTAGTGATCAATTAAACTACCTAGTGATCAATTAAACTACCTAGTGAACAATTAAACTACCTAGTGATCAATTAAACTACCTAGTGAACAATTAAACTACCTAGTGATCAATTAAACTACCTAGTGAACAATTAAACTACCTAGTGATCAATTAAACTACCTAGTGAACAATTAAACTACCTAGTGATCAATTAAACTACCTAGTGAACAATTAAACTACCTAGTGATCAATTAAACTACCTAGTGAACAATTAAACTACCTAGTGATCAATTAAACTACCTAGTGAACAATTAAACTACCTAGTGATCAATTAAACTACCTAGTGAACAATTAAACTACCTAGTGATCAATTAAACTACCTAGTGAACAATTAAACTACCTAGTGATCAATTAAACTAATTAAACTACCTAGTGATCAATTAAACTACCTAGTGAACAATTAAACTACCTAGTGATCAATTAAACTACCTAGTGAACAATTAAACTACCTAGTGATCAATTAAACTACCTAGTGAACAATTAAACTACCTAGTGATCAATTAAACTACCTAGTGAACAATTAAACTACCTAGTGATCAATTAAACTACCTAGTGAACAATTAAACTACCTAGTGATCAATTAAACTACCTAGTGAACAATTAAACTACCTAGTGATCAATTAAACTACCTAGTGAACAATTAAACTACCTAGTGATCAATTAAACTACCTAGTGAACAATTAAACTACCTAGTGATCAATTAAACTACCTAGTGAACAATTAAACTACCTAGTGATCAATTAAACTACCTAGTGAACAATTAAACTACCTAGTGATCAATTAAACTACCTAGTGAACAATTAAACTACCTAGTGATCAATTAAACTACCTAGTGAACAATTAAACTACCTAGTGATCAATTAAACTACCTAGTGAACAATTAAACTACCTAGTGATCAATTAAACTACCTAGTGAACAATTAAACTACCTAGTGATCAATTAAACTACCTAGTGAACAATTAAACTACCTAGTGAGTGATCAATTAAACTACCTAGTGATCAATTAAACTACCTAGTGAACAATTAAACTACCTAGTGATCAATTAAACTACCTAGTGATCAATTAAACTACCTAGTGAACAATTAAACTACCTAGTGATCAATTAAACTACCTAGTGATCAATTAAACTACCTAGTGATCAATTAAACTACCTAGTGATCAATTAATTGGCATATTCAAGCCAAGTATCCTCATTACAAAGTCAACCATTTCAGTCCATATTGGACACGCTATCGAATAACCCAGCAAGTCAAAAGAGTATAATTCTTTTTCACAGGAATGCTTTGTAAATGATAATTTTGAAGAAATTCACATATGTCTTCCTCAGTACATTATTGTTAGTCACTCATTTCTGTTGATTCTTCAATACTTACGTCATGCCTTCGAGTAAGGAAACTGACGTTTATATTAACTTTACTTACATGAACCCAGTACATTGATATGAACATCTGCATGTACATTATTTACATTTTTGATCAAATGCATATGTTACGTTTTCTATAGTTAGCCAAAAATAGGTCTAATGCATGCGTGTGATTTCTATTGCGTCATCTAAGCGGAAAAAGTGTCTTTGTCACCTGGCGCAGCAAGGAAAAATTAAGCTAAGATCAAGAGAACTTAGACTTCATTATAGTCCACACCACGAAGGGATATCGAAATTGATTGAACTGCTGTACACGGCACGTCAGATTTTTGCTTGTAATATTAAAATTCGTGCTATTTTTCAATCTGGTAAAGGTTTGAAATTAGTTAATAACTATAACGCACTCCAGAAAAGAGAGCCTTCTAGAAAATACTCAGAACTTTGATAATTAGATCTAACGGTATTGGCTCCTTCTGCGTCTTCGTGAAACAAAATAATTTATGAATTTCTTTAAGAGATCAAACAATTTGCCTGCTTTTTACTGATGATACTTTGTAACTTGTTGGGCCTTGTATGGATTGTAGAAAATCATTGCATAGAAAATTTGAAATAACTTCAGAGAAATTGGAATGGTTTGCAGAACAAATAACATTATATGCGCTATAGCTTTTATTTTTTACTGCTTTGTTCTGCCTGAGAGAAATTTAAAACCAAATGATGTCTACTGAAATCAATGAACTGTGTCGTTTGTGTTATGTGGAGGAGCAATGTACCAGAGATTATTAGGGCCAAGTTTGACGTCGTTCAACTTAAACTATTTTAAAATTGCTTAACCATGTTATTAACTTGTTTAGAAAAGCAATGACTAAAACTAGTCTAGTCCCCATATGCAAAATATGCATTTAATGCAAGATTTATTGCAATAATTAATTAATATTCTACCGCTCAACATTTTGTGAAAATTTGCTTTCAAACTGAGAGGACTTTTATCTCGAATGTGTTTATTTCCTTTTATTAAACTGAAACCATGATTTATCAAATCCAGTTATAAATTTGCAATAAAAAAACTCTGTAAAGACTTATACCTGCAACAGTATTCAATCAATTCCAATTTATATTTAGATTAGGGTCTATAATTAATTAGATATTTTCTAATGATTTATGCAAGTCTCTTTCTTATGTCTAAAAATCAATGGCAATCTCCGCATGGCAAAGTTGCATTAATTACGACAACTGCGCCATCGATCAACATTGCAATGTAATTGTTGTGCAAAGTACTGCTGCAAAAGAGACGTCTGCTGTAGTTTGAATGAAATCTTGCCAGCCACTGATTTCTAATTTAGTGACTTGCTTTTATTGGCGCTAAACTTTCAGCAAAACGATTTTACTTAACGTCTACATGTATATGCAGTTCTTATTCGAAAATCTAGTCTCAATAATAAAGATTGTTTATCAATGGGCTTCGTCATGCAAATGCAAAGGAAAACAGTGAAGGATGAAAGCTGAAGAATGCGTTACAATTATGCTGTGGACCTACAAGCAAGCAGTTGAGCAAGAGAAAGAGACAGAGCTTAATAAACTGAGATAAAAGCAGATAAGCAAAATCTACACCAGGTGCAATAAATTAATTAAAGCTGAAATTTGTGTAATTTATTAATTAAATTTGCTGGATTATTATATTTTACCACTAATTTACCAAAGAATGTCGTAAAATGTGATATGCTATATAACTATATTTAGTTAAATTCTGTTATATAAAAATTACATGCATTGATTTTTAACCCGTGTTAAGTACGGACCACTGTGAAGCAGACCAATCGCAAACTGCACGTACCGTGAGAGTGGATTAAGCAAGAACCGAGGAACGTAACGGGAAACTACACCAGAAACCGTTATATCCCAAGTTATATGTTACTTTAAGCATTGACTGATATGGACTGACTATATTTTCTTGTTGATCGATGGAGAGCTCTTCATTGAGCGTGACAGCAGAAGGAATATGTACCCTGGATCTGCCGCTTGCTAAGAACACTAGCAATATAGAAAGAGTGAGAAAGAGAGATAGACAGAGAGACAAACAGACAGATGGACAGACAGACAGAAGGAATATGTACCCTGGATCTGCCGCTTGCTTGAGAACATTAGCGATATAGAAAGAGTGAGAACGAGAGATATAGACAGACAGACATACAGACAAATGGACAGACAGACAGATAGGCCTACTTATTATTACTTATTGTTACTAAATTACAAAATGAACCGATAATAGCTATGAGTTCCGTTGTAGCTTGAGTTGAATAATTATACTTTAATTTTAATTTCTCAGAATCTTATTCTCTTAACATGATGTCGTGGTTTTACTTCGAGCTATTTACTCAAGGAAATGTCAAATTTATTGACTTACCGACAGCTTATTTTAACGATTTACTTGCTACGAAATGGCGCCAGAAACAGCTAAAAACCAACATAATGCAATTTTTCTTCAGAGAGCATTTGCTATGCGGAAAATGTTTCTCACCAATCTATTCTTAACAATTAAATCTCCATATATCAGTTCTGATATTTTGATTCCAGCGAGAACGCAGAAGTCTGAGTCGATTATGAATCGTTGAGAAGAATGTAATGTGTGGCGCTATTTGCTATTTGTATGTAAATCAGCGAGGATGTTATTAGTAAGAACGATCTACGGGACAATGTATACAAAGAGAGTTGTATTTTCTTATAGCAAAGTCTAGGGAGCGATAGCTGGAATTGTTTCACTGGCACAGAGAAAGAGAGAGAGAGAGAGAGAGAGAGAGAGAGAGAGAGAGGAGTATGGAGTATATCATTAGTCCTGGGTTCAAATCTCAGGTTAGTCAGTAATGAATATATTCAATGTTAATCGTAAATTCCTTCTACCGAAAACGTGTGGTAAGTAGAAGGTGGCGGAACACGCTAGTAAATTCTAGTAGATGCGAACAAATATCAGTAATTACTAGTAAATGCCAGTAACTTTCACTAAATTCTAGTAAATATGTGTTGAAAAAGGAAAAATGCGAAATGTACAAGACCAGAAACATACACAACAGAACTCTGTGAAGCATAAGAATAGGCCATCGGCTCAAATCCCACCCGAACCTGTCCCTGACAGTATCCCACGCAATACGGGATACCACGCAATACCGCCGTTAAATTGGCTTGACATTTATTTTAGAGGTGTTTAAGCAAGTAAACACATGCTAACAGTAGACAAAGTGGTGAATGGCTAGCTTATTGAGCCTGGCGACCCTCTCAAAGGGGAGCCACCGGCTACAACAGCCACCTCCAGATTTCTGCATCACGTGATCATTGTAGAGTCATTTCGTATCTAGTCTGCCACCCAAGCCGTGTAGCACATCCTGTGAGACCGTGCAGAATCCACAATTGTTGTAATCGTTTTCAGACTTGTTAAATTCTAAAATGTTTCGACCTGCATAATTATATCCCCATTGTTCATTCTGGCTTAGAGTACAATGTACTCTCAGAGAGTAGTCTACAATGTAAAGTTAATGTGCAGGGCTAGACCCAAAACCTTAATCTGTTCAGGAACGATTCCTTTGTTTAGTCTTTCAATTTAAATATCGTCAAATATGTTAGCTACTTAGTGTGTCAAATATGTCAGCTATTTTGTTTCCAGAAAGGTTTGCAAAATTTGACTTTAAACTGCAGCAATTTATTAGATTAATACATACTGTACACAGTTTGCGGATAATCTGTTATGTTTTACTTCAATATTGTCTGCCTTTCGTTGGCCTTGGAAAATTAAACTTTAATATGGATGAAGGAAACGCAGCTGAAACTGGGGCAAATAATCGCTTCCTGAAATCGTTTCTAGAAATTCTCGTATATTGAAATTACAGGTGAATAATTTAACGAAAACAATTAGATTGCAATAACTTTCAAATTGCTAGCTATAGTTAACTCAGCAATTAGCGCTATTGAGTTCCGGTGATAAATCGTAAGTTAATAAATATATGGTGTAAATATAATTCTACGTTAATTGTTACATTTAACCTGAAGAAAGACGGATCTGGGATACCATGCCATGTACTTATGCACTTTATGCAAACTATCTCTCCTAACACAGACATGCAGTATTTCGATATACATGTATATAAATAAATAAATATACAAATATATATATATATATATGTAATAGATGCAGTTATATATATATATATATATATATATATATATATATATATACATATATATACATGTATATAGAAATGTATGAATATATAAATTTTACATATGTATATATATATATACAGTATATATACTATATACATGTATATACTGCATATATGTATACATATGTACAGAAAATACATATATATATATATATATATATATATATATACTGTATATATATATATATATGTATATATATATATATATATGTATATTCTGTACATATGTATACATATGAATACACAGCATACATACTAAATATATATGTAGGCCTATGTATATAAATATTTTAATAAATATGCTTGCATCTGTTTCAATGCAAAATATATGTATATGCAATGTTTATGTAGATTTGATATACATAAAATAATCAATAATATTATAAATAAATCTGCAATGAAGATAAAGGAATAAAATTCGCTGTTGCGGTTTAAAAAATTATTTGCAACATTATAACTCACAAGCCATATTATCTTCAAAATTAAAATTTTTACTTAATAACATAAACAGGTTGAAATTCTTAAAATAAGCCCAGATCATAGAAGTACTGTAGATATTCTGCTGTGTGGCGCCAGCTAGACAACTAGAGGACGAACCCTAGTAACAACCTGATGACCCTATGCATGACCTTGTTCCCAATGACCCTATGTATGACTTTGTTCCCAATGACCCTATGTATGACCTTGTTCCTTACCTAATGACCCAATGTATGACCTTGTTCCCTACCTGATAACCCTATGTTTGACCTTGTTCCCAATGACCCTATGTATGACCTAGAAACTTGTAGCAATATTTATGAGTTGAATAATAATTATTATGTAATGACCTATAACTTTAAAGCAGTATTTACGAGTTAAATAATTATTAATATTTATGTTCTGCAGACAGTTCATAACACGAGTATGAAACTCATTATTAAACGAAAATGAGAATGATTCTCTTTCTAACTACGCAATGAATGAATGAAGCGTGTTCAGATGCTATAGTTAAATTAAACGTTAAAATCAGCAATTGTGCGTAACCTTTGCTAATTCTTATAACTGATAGCTATGTAAAATATCAAAAGTAATTTTGCTCTATAGCAAATGGCAATAAATAATCAAAATATAAACCATATTTGCTTTCAACTAAGAGAAGGTCAGTAGCAGGGTTTTGTATTACAAGGATCTTCTTGCTGATCGTTTTGAGAGAGACTATATTGATGCTTGTTATCTTTTCCACTGATGATTTCTTCACAGGAACCCCAAACCTTAGCCTCCGTTTTCAGATCTTCCAACCAATCCGTCCTGCAGTCGCACAGCAGAGGATTACCAATGAAGGAGAGTAATCTTAGCTGAGAAGTGTCAATGACGATGCAGTGGTTAATTGTGCTGAGACGATTTCCGTCGAGATGTAGATGATCGAGGCTGGGACAATGAGCAAGAGCCCCTTTAGGAAGATTAATCAGCCCGTTTCTCGATAAATGCAGCGTAGTTAACGACGTCAAATCGCTGAAAGTTCTAGACCAGACATATTCGATGTCGTTCGATTCAAGGTTAAGATAGATCAGCTGCGTTAGATTGGTGAAGACATCGTCTAGGAGGAAGGATATGGAGTTGTTACGCAGTGAAAGATGTTGCAGTTTGGTGAGGTTAGAGAATGCGTTTGAATACACGTACTGTACGCGATTGTAATCCAGCCATAAAATTCGCAGATTTGACAATCGTGCGAATGTTGCTGCGTGAACAGCATGAATATTATTATGCGCCAAATTAAGATATTCCAAAGCGTACAAGTGGCTAAAGGAATAAAAATCTATTTTTGAAATTCTGTTACTGCATAAATCCAATCGACGCAGCATTCGTAACCCTTGGAAAGTTTCTTTATCTATTTCTTCAAGTCTATTTCCCCATAATTCAAGTTCCAATAAGTTACCGGCACTCCTAAAGAATCCTATGGGAATGGTATCTATTTCGTTGGCCCACAAATGTAGGTACCTTAAAGAGTATAAATCTCTTATCAGTCTATCTGGAAGAGCTCGAATGCGGCAGGCTCCTAAATACAGCTCAGTGAGGACTGATTCTAAACTGTCGAATGGATCATCATCTAATTGTTGTCCCACTGGAGTAAAGTTCAGAACAATCCTACGGATGGCTAACCCGTCAAAGGCATGGTTCCTTAAGCTAGTGATATTCTGACGTTCCAGGTTGAGTGTGTCCCAAAGGGATGTGACGTGGCGACGAGCCATGACCGGAAATGAATCCAAGTTATGACAGTAAATCTCACTGATGTGAAAGTTACACTTGCAGTACTTCTGTGGGTCCAGTGAGGCTTTTATGGGGCAACTAGAGGCATCATGTAGATCTATTTCAGAGGTTGACCAGCTTTCAGCTGAGAGTGAGAGTAGGGTTTGTATGGCAAACCATTGCGCTACTAGTTCCTGAAATAACTGTAACTGTAAAGGTGGCTTCATTATTATTTACTGGCTACTTTTATATTAATTAAAATTTGACATCATAATTAATTATTCCTCAATTTTTTATTGGAGTCTTGAATTACGCATAAATTCCTTCATTTGCTTAGAGGGATAAATTATAATATTAGTTCATCTAAAGAAAATCAGATAATATATCCGTGTCTAGCTTAGACTGTATACTTCACAATCCATTGTCTGCAACAACAATTACATTTATTTCGATTAACGCATAATTATCTTCTGCCTTGGCTTTGAATCATATAACTAACTTATATTCAACCCATTAATTATATCGCTGCTACATTATATCTATGTCAATTTTTAATCAATCAATAACAAAATCATAAATTAATAATCAAATTAACTGATTTTGATCTACACTCGGTATTTGTTGCAAGACTTCATTAACACTAGTTATCTCGCAAACTTTCCCAGAAGCACTAACAAGAGCACACTGGTGTCGTGTAGGGTTCTCAGTCACTCATGCTGTAGCAACCATGACTACAGTCAGAACTATTGTGACTCCTCAACAGCTGGTTGTAGATAGATGAGACAAAACGACAAGTTCAACCAATGTCAAATAGAGTTCAAAGTTGAAATGAAAGCATCCATGAATCTCAATATCAGCATATCAAATTTTGTAAACTGCTTGATAAGCTTGATAAACTGCTATATCAAACTTTTCGGGAAAACCAACTCTCTTGTCTAAATAATTAGGTAAAGATGCCAGACATTAATGAAGCTTTCAAGCAGAAACATATAAATATTATAACAAGTTGTAACTTTTTGTGAGAGGGAGACCGGGAGAAAAATAGAGAGAGAGATAAAAATGGAGAGTGAGTGAGATATATATATATATATATATATATATATATATATATATATATAGAGAGAGAGAGAGAGAGAGAGAGAGAGAGAGAGAGAGAGAGAGAGAGAGAGAGAGAAAGTCGAAAAGTTGAGGTGCAGGACGATTATTGACGTCGAAGATTATTCATTCAAATCCCAGCAATTTACGAGCGCATTCCGACTTCCGCTGTATGCATAATAGAGCAGCTCTTTGTTGGACGTGTCACGTCATGATCGGCTCTCAGCTGCACGGCTAATATTCCTGTCCTCTTATTGCGCGAGAAAAGCAATTAAGAGCAGTTTATTAAACAGGGTCCTAGTCGAATTATCACGCGAGTACCACTCAAGGAAACAGCGATCAGTAAATTTCTCGAGAAAAGGACCGAATGTAGCAAGCTGACTTAATAGAAGTAATCAGCATGCGGGCTTAATTTTATTATAAAGTTATCGTTGACTTAGTCTACGAAGTTAATTTTATTTGAGCAATTTTCATTATTGTCAGACGCTTATTCAATATTATCGATATGAACACTCTTTTTTGATACTGCAGGCATTCAAAGAATGTATTGACGGTCCTCTGTCGAGCGGAGCAGTCGTAAATAAATGCATAAACAAACTGCAGCAAATATAGACAAATAAAAACTCGAAATAAATAAAGGATTGTAGCAAATAAGTGCAACTAAACAAAACAACAATTCAAATTTCGTTCAACCTTTTTATTTGTTTTCCATGTCATACTAAACTACAAGTATGGCTTGTTTAATTAGAAACTAAACAAATAATCAGTAAGAGGGTTACCATAAAAGGCAACCATACACATTAATTACTGCCAATAAAAGAAGGTAAATATTAGAAACATAAATTTAACGTAAAAGATAGTCTACTTAAACCTTTGTCTTAAGGTAATAAAAATCGAGTGAACTAAATTAATATTGGCTTAAAATCAAACTAAACATAGTTGACTTGTCGACTTGACTTGTGGACTTGTTGAAATGTCGAAAAAATAATTGAGTTACGTATAGTGTCAGGTAAATTGTTCTATAGTTTAGGACCACACAATTACAGCGCTACGGTCGTCAATGACAACTTCGAGCACTAGTGAGCCAAATCCAAGCCGACGAATAGAATGGCTCAAAATTCAAACTTCAAAGTAAAATTAAAAGTCCAGGAAACCAGTCCAAAAATAAGTAGCTTCTGATATATCATCAGGTGTAAATTTTGTTAGACGGTTAGGTTGCAATGATCAGGTAGATTAGCCTAATACCTGCTATGATTTTTCACTTTTGCAATAGATTAAACTTCATACTATTGCTACCTCTTTAATAATTATTTTTGATAATTAATTAAATTACAGAACAAAATTTATGGAGCAGGAAGTATATAACCAACAGAGTTTGCTGGGTTTGGCAGTATGTTTTGGATAGCAATAGGCCTATGCACCTTACTTTGCAGTATTATACTTGTATGTATTATTGTATTGTATATTTGAGCTCTAATCCTAGAGCTTTTATATACAATACAATAATACATTCATGTATAATACTGCAGTATAAGGTGCATTTTGCTACCCGTTATTATTGTATTGTATATAGTCCATGAGCTCTAGAATTAGATGCAGAGATACCAACACTGTGTGTAGTATCCTATCCTGAGATAAATATATGAAAGAGAATGAGCTGCTGAAAGTTTTATCGAATTATTTTGGAGAGATCGCAATGAAGAGATCACTGAGTGGAAAGGATTCCCATAATTCATGTAAATCCTTCACTACAACTTCGCTGATGGGATTTGGACGTGTGAATGTGACATTAGCTCGCATGTCACGCCATTCAATATGTCATCTATCGACCCAAACATCATCCACACATTGATCCATCGTATCATTGATCTTATCTTTCCCTCCCTCGCCTCTCTATCCATCTCTCTTTCTCTCTTAATAAAATTGTCTCTTGCTGGGCAAGCCCGTCACTGACATCGCTTTCGAGTGAGAAAACTGACGTTAATATATATATATATATATATATATGTATATATATATATATATACATGTATATATATATATATATATATATATATATATATATATATATATATATATACACGTATATATACAGTTACACCCTCAATCCTTCTTTATACAGCTGCCGGTTAGATAAACCTAAGAACAGACTAGAAGATGCTCCGTTACATAAGTTAACCTTCCTAAAGAAAAAACAGACTAGCATAAGCTTTGTTTAGATAATCCTAAAGGCAGAACAGGCTAGCAGAGGTCACTGAATGCATGATACAAACATAGACAGAGCTCGACCGACATGCAGTGTGAGATGTCGTTAAGGAGATTATACGATCAGTGCAATGTTATCAACTCTTCTTCATGAAGCCTTGGATTATCTTACAACACGTGACTATTGTATTCAGGACCATTAATGCTGATCAAGCTATTGTAGGCACCAATTCTCTCGTAATACACCGATGTATTGAGAAAATATTCACACTTTTCTGTCTCACTCTGTGAATAACTTCTTAACTTACTATTGATTCTTATGAAATGTTTAATAGTTCAAATATGTATACAGTATAAACTTCAATCGTACTACTTGTATATTCAAGAAATGCCTACTGACATCGCCTTCGAGCGAGGAAACTGACGCTAACCTTAGCTTTATACTGTAAAAGCTGTACATGATATGAATTAAACGGTATAGTACGCTTATGACAACCTCTTAACCAATAGGTCAGGTATGCCATTTGCGGAGGAACCTAAATTTGGGCAAAGTGGGCCGTTGCCCGCCTTCATTTTGGTCCTTATGGGCAAAGCCTATTTCTTGCCCTATACCACTTTTAGGTCTGTAAAATATTTTCTTATATTCACACAAATCCACGCATTACAATTTATAAAAAGAAGATGTATACAATTTGATAATTTAGGCCTACATATAGGCCCTACTCTACTTTTAGTTAAAATATAAAACACTCAAATCTAAAATAAGGCTAGCTAGCCTAATTGCCTGGTGACATTTGGTTTGATCCCTATTTCATTCGTCGTGCTATTCTTTATGAATGATTAACGATGGTTAAAAAAGCTTTTTTAGCAGGGCCGGCTGTTGCTCGACGAATTTTTTAGCCCCTATAATGTATATTGGCCAGCCAGTCCTATCTTTTGCCCTATCTCTTTGGCTGACGGAAAGGGAGCACACCATGCCATTGCCCCGCCCACTTTCAAGAAGCTTTCGAAGCCTATGGACCAGGGTACTGAAACGTTAACAGTAAGCCTATCTAAATAACTTTATTAAGTATTAGTGATTCTTCCTAAATGCTTAATGTTTAATTTATTTTTTAATCTTACTACAATCTAATTATACTTCGTTCTAATCTCTCTAATCTGACTTTTGGCTGGAGCCAGTGGAGAGGTTGGTAAGATATTCGACCGGTCAGTATGTGCGGGGTTCAAATACCGGGCTCTCCCGTCACTGACATCGTTTTCGAGTGAGGAAACTGGCTTTAACATCAGCTTTTTTACATGTACATTCAACAGATGTCTACACACTTCACATATTCGCTCTGAGTACACTGTTAAGTTTTTAGCGGCCACTAACTTGATCTGTATGGGATTAAAGCCTAAGCTGAATAGCCGTACACATATCATATAGGTTAGTAATTAAACTGAATTATTGTAGCTGATTGCACCTCTGTTGTTAATCGTTTGAAATTTGAAATTAAACATACTTCTCTCGATAGTATGACCAAAATATCTGAAACTCCTTACCTGTTCCAATTTCGTACCATTTATAGTGATATTAAGTTCACCTTTATTATTGGACACTCTCATAACCTTGGTCATTTTCATATTAATTTTCATGCGATATCTCAATGCCGTATCACTCAGTCTATCCATTATCTTCTGCAGTCCAGTCTCGCTGCCCGCTACCATTCCTTGGTCATCTGCAAATCGTATATCTTATGACAATTTTTCTCCTACTTTTATTCCTTCTTCAATGTCTTCCATGGCTTCCTCCATCATTGCCTCTGCGCAAATGTTAAACAGCAGCAGCGAAATGCTACAACCTTGACTTATTCCACGTCCTATTTCACCTTCTTCTGAGTATTCTTGTTGAATTTTGATGACTGCTCTTTTATTCATGTACAATTTTAAAATTAGTCTTCTATCTCTCCAGTCAATTCCTATTCCAGTCAAGATATTCATCATTGTTATCCAATCAATCCTGTCAAAGGCCTTCTCAAAGTCTAACTCTTGTCTAATTCTTATCAATTTAATATTATGTTAACATTTTAGCAAAACTGCTATAAAAGATAGGGCTTATGTATGCAACCATTTATCCAAAATTTCAATATGGAAATCAAAATCACATATGGAGTCAAACTATTTAAAAAACCGTTTCATTCATATTCGATGATATGATAGTCAAAAACAAAACAAGTCAGAACAAGTATACCAAGTCAGAACAAGACTTCAAAGACTATGTAATAGTATTGTTTAGTTAAGAAAAAATCTTAATTGTGCAATCAACTACTTTGTTTATAAGCATAAAAGGATTTATGAACGTAGATGTAAAATCTAACTAGCCTATCCATAAAATGTGTGCATTGACCCTAACATTTGACAGAACACTATTCGGAGACGTATAGATAATTAGATTTCATAATATTATGTAATATATAATTGCTTATGGATCTACATGTAATTCCATTACTGGCTGGATCCAGTGGCTATGTCTTTAAGATATTCGACCGCGGATCAGTATGTGCGGGTTTCAAATCCTGGGCTCTCCCGTCACTGACATCGCTTTCGAGTGATGAAACTGACGTTAACATTAGCTTTTTTAACCTTTAAAGAACTAGATCCCTTATATTGCAACTGATATATAAAATGAGCAAATTAAGCAAAATAATTTTACAATTAGTGTAATTTGACAATTATTTAAGTTAATGCATTTTCCTTCTATGGATAGCCAATGTAGAGAGCATTGACTTATCGTTATCAACAACAGATATAGCCTACTGTACAAATGCTGTTCAACTAGATTAATTAATTTTACTTTGAGAATTATAAATATGGGCCTCTTTTCTTGTAAACTCTAAAGATTGATGAAAATTGTGAAGCAAATTACTAATTAAACAAGATAAAAAAACAGATGTGCCCGTAAGAAAATCTATGAGGTAGAGAGACTAATTGCTTAAGCCCTTCCTACCTGTAATTCTTATATATCTATTTATATCCACTTAGATTAATTAACACTTCGATTTTGTAGCTTTAATCAGTGTCACCAGTGTTCGATTGAACTCTATAGAACCAGGACTTTGTGTGTCAGTCATCTATCTCTCTTGTGGTAATAACAATCCAGAAATATCTTACAACGGGATTAGTTATTCATCTGACCTACACCGTTATCAGTGTTATTTTATTCTCAGAACAGCACGGAACAATCTTAATCGTCACATTTCAATCTCGATATAGTTAGCTAAATAAATAGGTTTGCTCATTAACTGCGTTAATACGCCAACCTTTAGAACGTCAACACCAATTAGTCAATAGCTTTAATTAATCTAGTCAAAAGTTTAAGTTTCATTTTTCGTAATAATGAATTGTGTTTATTGGATTAGCAGTCGGTATTTTACTATTCTTACCCTTATTGTGTCCGGGCTACTGAAGAATATACCAACCGTACACTGCATGTGTCCGAGCTACTGAAGAATATAGGGCCTACCAACCGTACACTGCAAGTGTCGTAAGAGGCGACAGAGCAAGAACCGAGGATCTAAACGGTTAACCATCTCAGAAGCCATATTACTCTCAAACTATTGGCTACATAAAGTGTGGGTCAGCTAAGTCTTTCGTGAAGAGAATAACTCGTTAATCAATCGAGTGCTCTTTAATATTTACGGAGCGCGGATAAAGAATTACTGTGTATATTGCTGATCGAACCATATGAAGTTAAAGAGGGTTATGGGTAAGTAAGAAAATTTACTCCGGGACCATATAGATCTAATTAAAATTATCCTTTATTATTAATTTTCTGTTGGATTTTCTGCTATACTTTTTGTTTAAATTTCTGGTCTACAATCTTGTCAGACACTGGACAGGTATATAAATAATTAAAATAAATTTCAGAAGCATATCTACATGTATTAAGGAATACTCAATTTATTAGCATATTAGTAATGTTTTTGTAGCGTGCCATAAGCAGGATTTATGAGTAGCCAAGGCTATAGTTCGATTAGTACTTGCAGGCGTTATTTTTGTTGTAAGATAATTCATTTGCCTAAAATAAAAAAATTCCTAGTAAAAATCGAAATCTTTGAAAGAAAGTCTTCTCCTTATGAGTTGAATGATCTAGGCCAAATAAAATATAGAACAATTTAATATTTTTAATTATAGCATTTTGCTCTTATTTGGATTATGTGAGCGATACGGCTACAATGCAGAAAGAGGTACGTAGGCCTATATGTTGATGAGTGAATATGTCTATCCTTTAAGAGCATAAACTTCGAAATAAATAGAATAGGAAGATATATATATATATATATATATATATATATATATATATATATATATATATATATATATATATACAGAGAGAGGGAGAGAGAATAATTAGAAAGTGAGACCGGAAAAAGGGATTCAAGCACAGACGAAAGTGAGATTGGAGAGAGAATGATGTGGGAATTAAAATTATTATACATGTATAATTATGAATATTAACTTATAGTTTAGAGTCCAAACCATATATGAGTTGAATGAGTTGTGCAGCAGCATACACTTCATAGCTACAGTATATAGGCAGAAATATTCCTTCATCACAGCAACCAAATGAAACACTGGGTTTTTATCAATAGTAATAATAAGAAATGTTAATAAGAATTATATTAGTAAATAAATTAAATAAATAAGTAATATATTTTGGCAACAAATATTTAAATGTTATCAACCTTCATTACAAAAATCTATCCTCTCTCTTCTGTAAATCTAGAATTATTCTAAACACTTAGGCCTACCTATGTGATTTTTTTATTCTAAACATTTAGTCTAGATAGATATAAAACTTGAACATTGTTGGACAAAACGGATAATTTACCACTGATATCGATCGCTTGATATCTATCGCTCACCGATATCGATCGGTCCACGAAAATTCAGCAAAAAACAGCTGAAGGAGGGATCCAGATCCAGAGATGGGATCCACTGTGGGCTGCATGACCGCCATGCAGGTCTTCCCGATACACCGAGGTCTCAACCGGATCGAGAACGGGCCGGATCGAGCCCACCTGGAAACGATGAAGGGTCTGAGCCTGGAGGAGCTGAAAAAAGTCATCAAGATTCCTTTGACTGAGCGAGAGGTCTTCACCATCACGAAGTCCTGGAAGCAAATCAGCCGTAACATGACGCACACAGGCATCGCCATGTTTCTCAAGTAATACTCTAATTAGTAACGATGTGGCTTTAGCTGGACTTAACATTAATTTCAGATACATAATTATTTTTCTGTGCTCAGCGCCAATCTCAGCTGTATAAAACTTCTTACAAATGATTATAAAATATATTTGACATAAATGAAAAAAAAAAAGATCTGAAATAAAATTTTCAGCCTAGCCAGGGAAAGTAGGAAAATCATGACTTTATTGAAATAGTTCGAAGCTAGAAACTTATAATGATTGCCTGTGTTGTATACGGGTTGCTGAAGAATAACTAACCTCATAGACTGCGCGTGTCGTAGACCTAATAGGCAACAAACCACTTAGAACCAAACCAAAGTTAGTAAGGGCATTCGCTTATATATATATATATATAATAGCAATCAGAGTGCTACAGTCATCAATGACAACATCGAGCACTATTGAGACAAAATCAAGCCGGCGAGCAAAAAAAGAAGGTCAAAAACGGTGCAAATTCCAAAATCCAGAAATTCAGTCCAAAGTAAAGGGTGTTAAAGAAAAGGTGGTTTAGGCGCAGGTCGCTGCTCATGGACACTGGATGGAAAAGAGAGATGGAAAAGATAGGTCTTCAACTGCTTATGGAACTGCTCATAGGAAAGCAAAGGCTGATGTGATTCAAATGAAGATTTCCGAAGATTGGATGGAAGAGAATTCCAGATCTGAGGTGCAGCATGCTGGAAAGAACGATTAGATAGCTTAGAGCGTGAAGGTAAGCTAGGTCTCACAAGAGTAATTAACCTAGAAGACCGAGTAATAGCAGTCTGCATCACTCTAATCAAGTGAGACATACAAGTTTGTCCAGGGATGGTGATGGACTTATAGGTTAACGCAGCTGTTTTGTAAATGATACGCTCTTTAATCCTTGTCCAGTGCAAAGACTTCAAAATAGGCGTAACATGTGAGTACTTGGAACTACAAAAAATTGCTCGCGCAAGAGAATTCTGAACAAATTGCAACCGATAGATTTAAAAACAGGAAATTGCAGTAGTCCAACTTCGATTGCGCAAGAGCAGCACCAATTGTAGCAGCTGTCTCACGTGACAAATATGGACGTATTCGACGAAGATCACGGATATCACGGATATGGAAGAAACATGCTTATGAAGTTTAAATATATAAATAAAATTAAAATAAAAAATTAAAATAAAAGAAGTTTAAATATATATATATATATATATATATATGTCGTTTACAATAGGTTCAATAGATGTATATATATATATATATATATATATATATATATATATATATATATATATATATATATATATATATATATATATACGTCGTTTACAATAGGTTCAATAGAGAAGTTTCGATCTTGCTATAATAAATGTATTAAAATATTTTTTGGATACATACGTTACAGCAGCCTAACTATCGCGCTGCTAGAAACCGGATTGCCTAGTTTTGATACAATCCTTTCAAATTACAGATTAAAGTTTAGAATGTGCTTGCTGGATAATGCTAATATGCTACTTAAGTGTTTTGATGTTCTGAGCCTATTATTGCCTTGTATGCCTAATTCTAAGTAATTGTTTTAGGCCTATAGCTCAATTTATGCGCAGACTATTTGCTTTTCTGGTTTTTGTTGCATTGTTCTATGTGCAAGATTCATGTATGGGTTTTTACGCCTGAGATAAAGTAATAAATAAATAATAATAATAATAATAATAATATATATATATATATATATATATATATATATATATATATATATATATACATATAATAGTCATGTATCGTCATGAAACCAAGAAATTTTAGAAGTTTGATCCAGATCTCGAGGTTTATTTATTGAATGCTTGAACTCCCTTAGACCAAAAATCGAACCCCGGGCGAACTGATCTGAGAGTAAAATCTTGGACCCACACAAGGCCGGTAAATGGTTAAAGGACTAATGCTTTGTATACTTAATAGTTGATACTAAAGGTGTTGGATATAGTCGTGGATGATAATTCAACGATGTGAATAACCATTTTAATGATTAAAAATCTGTACAAGTTCCAAGCAAAGAGCGCATTCTTAATGTGACTCTAACCCTAACTCTATCTCTCACTAACTCTAACTTTAACCCGTGTGCAGGATGTTTGAGACTCGCGCGGACGTGATGGCCATGTTTGAACAGTTCCGCTCTGTGGACAAGGCGGACCTGGGTTCAAGTCGCTCGCTGGAGAACCACGCGCTGCTCGTCATGAATGCTCTGGACGAGGCCATTGCTAACATGGACGACCCCGAGTACCTTATAGAACTTCTTCTCACGACCGGCAAGTCTCATCGTCGCTTCGACAACTTCAGCACCCTCATCTTCTGGGTAAGCGGTTTATCTTATACTAACTTCTGGTTACTTCCTATCGCAGGATAGATTTTAGGCTCGTTTAATATAGGTCTTCTTTTAGGCTTAACATGTATAGAAATATACTCATTTTAAATTATTTCATTTAGTTTTCAGTGGAAGGGTGCCAGTTTGTTTATCATCTCCAACAGTTATTAACAAAAGACCTCTTCGAAAAAAGTATAACAAATTGTTATTATTAATTATTATTATTATTCAATTGACCTGCCAATCGACAGTACAGAGAGAGAGAGAGAGAGAGAGAGAGAGATAAAGATATTTAATATTTTCGTCTAACAAAAGAATATGGAATAGTTTTATGTCTTGAACCGAGTCACCTGACGCAAAGTTTCTAGCGACTTCATACGCTATAAAAAATACAACAAAATTTGATAGCTACACGCGTTCAAGAAAATTTCGAGTCCTAGAGAGCCAAATTAAAGTCGATGCGCTTTTTAAAAATCGAATTCCAATCGCAGATTTATTTACGGCTACTATTACTTAGACACAGGCAAACTTATATACACGTGTTACAGATTTTCATAACTTAGTTATACTTTTTTTCATTCATTATTTCCTCCTTTCTCTCCGTCAACCGTTGTTAATAATATAATTGATGCCTATTAATAGCGCATCGACTGCATGTAGGCGTGGATTTCAGAAAAAAACCTTTCAACACTCTGAAGTTTTTTTCATTAAACAATTCTTACATTCGCCAATCCAAGCTGGCCATCTATCCAATTACTAACCGAGCCCGGTGCTGCTAACTTCGTCTATTGCCGCCAAAGATCTTTAAAATAAGTAGATATGGCATGACTGTTGTTTCAGCGATATCAGTTTTGTAACAAGAGCGACTTGATTTCCAGCGTGCTCCATTCAATCGTGAGGGTAAACAAAGCCCCTTTGTCATATGTGCATATAACAGTAATATCTGTATTCCCTTAATTAAGAGATTCGAAATAAAATTTGTTTGCATTTTGTATTATAAAAATATACATCCGATTATAATATGAATTCGTTTCAAATAATTTTTGTCATGGCGATATACTGGATAGATGTGATGATAAATGTGTTACTAAAGTGTTTCATTATCGTTCAAGAGCTATGCAAATGTTCAAAAACTTCATTATTTTATACCTTTAAATAACGATCAGCTGATATTGTTTACCTCCGGCTAGCAAAATTAGTTGTTGACATCACTGTATTTCTTGAACTCAATATTTACAATGGTTGAGATTGCCTTTGACACTTCTACGGTTTTTCTTTATTCTATGATTGCCGCGCACGCCTAACCAAGTACATTAAACTCCACTCCGTTATTACACAATATAAAGTCACAACTGAGAAGAGCAGTAGGATAAGGTAATCTAGGCAGTCATAGGCACCGGAATGATTTAAAAGTTGCACAGCTCAAGGTTGTTTAAACGTTGCAGGGTTCAAGCGCTGACAGTCAAGTCACTTTTACCCGGCTAGAAACTCAGTTCTACCGCATCCCAGGAGTGCGTTCGTTTACTATATAGTTGAAGCCGTATTTTAATTATTATAACCAAATACGCTCGACTCCAACTAGTCATTGGCACTTTCCACTGTTCTTAGCAAACATTTTTCATCCAGAATATACTTATGGAAAAGAGGCACGGCTCACAGCATTGAAAGCGTGCGACTTTGCAGTGACATTTCTTTGGCCGTGCCAGTTCAATACATCCATCCCGCCGCCAGTGGAACCGGTGAACGGCTTCGGTTGCTTCAATGCGTTTTAAAGCCGGACCCTTCCGATTTTCAATGTTTAAAATGGTAAGTGTTTAATTAATCAGTTAATAACTTCATTATAAGTTAAAGATAACTTTAGTAACTTAGTTATTGGTTGTATATGACAGGCGATAGAAGAGCCGTTCATAGTGGCTGTGAGAGACGCACTGGGAGACAGGTTTACAACCAGTGTTGAGGAGATCTACCGCAAAACGATCAAGTTCATTCTAAACACTCTCACCATGGGCTTCGAGAATAGTGAGGATCACCTCGATGATTAGCACACATAGGCCGCAGCAGTGAGAATCACCTCGATGATTAGCTCACATAGGCCGCAGCAGTGAGGATCACCTCGATGATTAGCTCACACAGGCTGCAGCAGTGAGGATCACCTCGATGATTAGCTCACATACGCTGCAGCAGTGAGAATCACCTCGATGATTAGCTCAGATAGGCTGCAGCAGTGAGGATCACCTCGATGATTAGCTCAGATAGGCTGCAGCAGTGAGGATCACCTCGATGATTAGCTCACATAAGCTGCAGCAGTGAAGATCAACTCGATGATTAGCTCATAGTATCTCTTAACTTTTACACAGACATCACGGCATCTCTTCCGTATATCTACTTCAAACTTCATACGGAGATGATTGGCGAAATGCCTAAATTTGCCAAATTTTAAATTAACGTGTGTTCTACTATAGTAAAATTTCTTTTAAAAATTAAAATGTAAAATTAAAATGAAGAAGTAAAATTTAGACTTCAATTTACAAACTGGGAATAATAATACAAAATCTGCTTCCATATACAAAATTAATTGCAGTCCTCATTTTATGAAATATCGCAATAAACAAATGAAGTGAAAACAAGAACGATCATAGGCTATAGCTTAAATAAATATTCAGCTGCAATTCAATACAATTGAAAATTCATATAATAAGCAGAAGCATATAATATTACAATTTATTTAAATATGATATTTTCTTAATTGATAGTTCTTTTTTACTGATAAAGTTAATTCCAAGCTGAAACATCCAGTCCATATCACTAAGCTGAATACTTGCAAGATCACAGTTAACGAAACAAAAACTATTTCGATAAAACGAAGGTGTAAACTTTTATACGAAATTTTAAATCAGAATACACTTAATGCACTCAATAAAGACAGTGGCCTGAAACCAAAAGAAATTATAAAAAGTAAAAAAGAGGGATAAATAAAGGAAGGTATTAAAAGTCATAGGGTCTATAGCGTTCCCGGCTATACGCAGTCTTCAGCAAGTTACTCTACTTCTTCATAGCTTCGAACAGCGTACGGACCATAAATATCAGACCTTCTACGGACAACGAAGAATGTAGAAATAGCTCAGCTTGTAAATACGTTAGGTATGTAATGAAAGTTTAAATGGCTGTTCCTGAGGTCCTGGGATTTATTCCCATTAGAACCGATAAGAGAGGAAAATTGCAGACATTCACAGGACCTGTAGCTTGGATAAATTATTAAAAAGCTCAAATGTTAACACGTGGTATTAAAAGCGATAGATATCATCATTGATGATCGTTTCACAATAGTTTGCGCTTAAATTTAACATGACGAATGCAAATTCTAGCTTAATGTTAAAAAGAAACACAAATTTATTATCCACGAGTTGAACAACAATATTTGCTAAATAAAAAATAATTTATAATAGAATATCTCAATTCTTTTTCTTTCTTAAATTTATTTAGAAAGTACAACATATAATATAATGTTTGAGCATCTTGTTCGCTTTATTTACATTTAATCAATTATTAATACAACTTATTTAATATTTAGTCTATCGGTAAATAAAATCTACACATTTTCAAATTATATGATTAAATAGTCAGATGATCAGATCCAATATACTGTGTGTTTATGCTATTATACTTCATCTAATCCAAGGATACTTAGAACTAAGTAGGATCTACTATCATCAGTACTATTAATAAATGCATACTAAATCAGTAATGTTGTGTCATTTAGATTACATGTTATCAAAATCTAGATATATCTACTAATATAGTTTTGGTTAATACCTTATTAAAAAAAAGATAGCCTGTAAATAGCTTAGAAGAAAACTATAATTTAAATTATTAATGAAAACCACAAAATAAATAATTAACAAGTAAAGCTATGGATATATGAAACATTAAAAATTATAGTAGAAGATTTTATTTATTCTTTCAGCATTTCTCTGACTTTGAATTCCAAAATACTAGATATTATCCAGTCAGATGAAGTTTCATCGTCTCCATAGCTGCGACTGAACCTGAAATAGACATCAAAACTCATATAAGTTATTCTCTCATTATCAAGGCTCATCTAAGTGGTTTTCTCGTTTTCTTTACTTCAACTTTCTCGGACAGGCTTAAGACATATCTCCTTCAGCCATCATAATACAGTATCTACTTCGATCCTCACAGCAGCAGTGCCACGGCAGCACATTTCATCACTGGAACGTAACAGCATAGCAGTGATTTTTGCTAAACACTATTTACAGAGCAGAAATACCATTATGCCAAAATATAATCTTACATGGAATATGAACAATTGAAGATTTACTTATTATTGTTATTTATATAATATTATTAACTCAGGTTCCGTTTAGGCCTACTGCACGTGTCGTAAAAGGCAACATAAAAATTAGATCCAAACCAACGTCAAAAAGGTCATTCGGTTAGTGAGCGCCTGGGCTCCAGAAATTGCCACAAAATTTAAACGAATCGAAAATAGAGGATTGGAGAAGGTCTATTCGTATCACGACCATAGTCGAACAACTGGAATTCAAGGGAGATGATGATGGTGATGATGATACTGTTAGTTGGACATTTTAACTTATTTATTTCTCCGTCTTCGAGAATTTTCTGCTAACAGTGCTTCAACTACATAGGCTTCAGTGATATTTAATAATTCTGAGAGTATGAGAAGCAGACTAAGTATATGAAGTTAAGAGTTTCAAAGTGCATCAAGGGTATAGAAATGATCAATTAGTAATGAAAATTTTCCAGATGAAGTTCTTAATTATTTTCTAAACATTCATTTAAAGCTCTCGTTTTTCTCTACAAAATTTCTAGCTGCAATTGGCCTCAGTCCATTTAAATTTCTGACAGAATATATAATTTAAAAAGTAAAATAAAAGTTTATCGTCCGTTTCCTCATCCAATGAAGTCAGTGATGTCCTCACAGCACACATTACTACATATCAATTCACCCAAACAGATCTTCAGAGATCTAATTATTCTGAAGAGATTCTAAACGATATTAGTCTGGTGATCATAGATGATCGGGGTAGATACTGTATTTTTATGGCTGAAGGAAATGTATTAAGCCCATTCGACAAAAGTTGATGTAAAAAAAATACAAAACATTCCACTTAGTTTAGGCTATTTAAAAATTAAAATGTTAGGATTTTGCAAACGCCAAATATTTTCAGTGACACCAAGTTTACAGATAGTAATTTTTACGCTAAATCAGTTAGATTATATTATTTATAATTTTATTGTTAGAATTTCACACACATCAAATATTTTTAATCAATTTTACAAATGTTAACTTTCACGTGAAATCAATTAAAAGCTGCAGAGAAATGAACAAACCGCAGCGACATCTGAACGAGAAGTGGGCGGGACTTGTAGGTCTTCAGAGCCACACAAAACACATCCACCACAACTTTATACGTCTCAGAGTCTAAGCAATAGATTACACCCTTAAATTACACACTTATTACACACTTATTTACCATCAAATTACAAAAGACTTAGCATTTAGTTTGCATAAAAAAGAAATACATGCTTTTTAACAAATAATACTTCAATATCTTAGCAAAAACTTTATTTTCACCTTAATGTTTAATTAATTTAGAGACTGAAAACAAGTTAAATCATCACAAAAACTTTCAGGTGAGAAATTTTTATCTCTCAGCAATAAATAAAATTAGATTTTTAAATGAAATTAATGCATTACATCATATTTGCTATTCAAACTTAGATTTTAATGACCATTTCGAATTAGAAACGTTAATGCACTGCATAAATTCAGAAAATGTCAAGACTACCTCGAGATACAGATGATATGCTAGCTGAAGCCAGACTGATGTCGCTGACCAGTATCTCAATGCTGCGCTGTTGCTCGTCGGACCAAGGCGTCAGCATCTCTTGCACTTTAGTTACAACCTAATTTCAGTGCACAAATTTAATTGAATTTCTGCCCTCTCTAGAGAAGAGATAATTAGATATTATCAAATTACAAAAATTAAGATAAAATCACAAGTATAAAGATATAGGTAGCAAAAACATTCCAATTGAAAACAATCCTATATAGGGATGTAAAACGTGGACACTAAAGAGAGAGGATATCAGCAAATTAGATTTACTAAAAATGCGGTTATGGATAAGAGTAAGAAGATTAGTTGGACTCACTAAATCCAAATGAGGAAGTTCTTAAGTAAATTGTAACAGACAGACAGATAGTAACTGCGATCAGAAATTGAATGATGAGCTGCATAGAAGATATCATAAGAGGGAGAGTACCCTGATCATTTATTTGTAACTGAATCAAAATATACAATAAGCGCATACAACGAGACAGATTACAAATAAAACGGCCGTCCGAAAGAGCACAATTGAGCTCTATCTAGCTGACTACCGGAAACACGGAAACAGAGTAATACAGCAACATAGGATCGTAGAAAAATAGGAGCTAATAAACATAAAAAATGAAATATTTAGCATTAAACTGTTAAGAGAAAAACATTGCAGACTTGCTAAAGTAGAACCTAAAGAATTGTAGAGCTAAAAATGTATCAAAATTAAAACCGGATTCAAACAATAGTAAAGGCAGGACCAATATTAGTAGATATCCCCTCAACGATCAGAGGTTCTACTGACTTAAAGACATTGTACAACTGTAAACATAAACATAGATAATCATTTCCAAGTATCAATTAAATGCTGTTAGTACATTTTGTTACAAACTGATTCAGTGGAACAGGCTCTGATTTTACTGGGGATATCATTCCAAATTGTACAGCAAGAGTTTACAAATGAGTTAAAAAAAGCAGGATTAGATTGTTTATAAGGGTAATTAGTTGATTTAATGCGAGTAGGATGGTTTGCTGAAAATACCAATAGAAGGGAGAATGCAAGCGAAAATGAAGAGAGAGAGAGAGAGAGAGAGAGAGAGAGAGAGAGAGAGGACAAATACCAAAGGATAAGGAAATGTAAATACATGTAATTCTTTGTTTCCAGAACTGTTACAATTACATTCAGGGCTTTCACAAATAAAAATATTGCTAGATAAATGTTTTTAGAGCAAGGTAAGAGGAATGAAATAGGGAGTTTTCATGAGAAAGCTTTCTATTTCTTTATTCTTTCTAACATATCCAAGGAAATTATTTTCTTCAAGTTTAGAATAAAATGCATTAACAAATTTAATGCATTATAAATTCATTAAATTTAGTAATGAATTTATAAATCATTAATAAATGAATAATTAATGCAATTTTTATTGCTATTTTTATCAGACATTTATTGTTAAGTGAGAGAAAATTTATATCTTATCTATCTAAGTTTCTTGTATAGGAGACGCATAAAATTCTTCAAATTGCAACAGAGACAACAGGAAGTATACAAGTTCTATAAATGAAAATAAAAACAAAATAAAATTCAAATATAATAATTTCTACCTCTTCAGCTGCAATTTGCTTCATGGCATCGAAGTTCTTCATAACAGCTAATCTAGTAAGATACGAAAGAGCCTGTAGATAGAGACAAAACCAAAATGTAATTAATTAATGGTTAACTGAATTATCTGTAGTAAAAAGAATTTATCACAATCTCACATTAAACAAGACAGCAAAATGTAGCACAGATTGAGCTATCACATAAATTGCTTCTTATTTTATCTAAATCCTTCATAGTTTGTGGTGTGGAGGCACAAAATATTGATAAGAAGTATGTTAGATGATTTTAAGACCAACGCATATGTGGAAATGAAGAGGAAAGCAGAAGACAGAGAAGAGTGGAGGCGTTATATTCCATGGACCTGTCAGTAGGCAAAGCTAAAAGCTAAAAGCTGGTAAAGCTAATGTTTACATCAGTTTCCTCACTCGAAAGCGATGTCATTGACAGGCGAGCCCAGGATTTAAACCCAGCATCTACTGATGCGCAGTCAAGTATCTTACCGACTTCGCCACTGGCTCCAGCAAGTGCACAGTGCACTAACAGAAAGCTTTGATTCTCACAGCAACTTATCACAGATGAAAACGCTGATATTCACATGATCGGTAAGTATAGTACTTAAAACTAGAATTTGTTTAAAAAAAGATATGCTTGAAAATATAACAGCATATCTACAAAAAAGTACCAAAATATTTTCAACAATTATTTAAGAATAGGTTATTATTGAATTTTTGAATTAAGTATTGCCAATGTATTGAGCCCCAGGTTAAACTTGCCATTAAAAGCACAACACCAGCTTGTGCTATTACCTCACCTGGCACAGTTTTATTCCTAACTAATTATTCCTTATAACTATTCCAAATCAATTATTAAAAAAAAATTAACTAGTCCGACCCCTTACCCTAACCCTAACCATATTCCTTTGAAAATAATAAAATTGAGTAAAACTTTTTTAAAAAGTGACTCGATCCTGAATTGAACCCTGAACTCATGATCTAAGGCCTAGCATCTATACCACTTAACCACCGACGCTTCCGATTGAACCCAGTTGACTAGATGATGTCAACATATCGTACTAGAAAATAGTAATCGTCTGTAACTATAATCAAAACAAACCCTGACTAGGGGTAATTACATACAGTTGTGTTACACTTTTAGTCACAAATCAGGTTAATACAAATTGTTTTAATAGAGAGAGAGAGAGAGAGAGAGAGAGAGAGAAAGAGAGAACGAAAGTGAGTGAATAGCATTTACAAATCTAAATCACTCTAGTCCAGGAAGCCTTATCCAAATTTATTCTTTAAAAAATATTAGTTTCAAATTTTACAATTAAACTTAGTTACATATGAAAATATTCAACATTTCTGCATAGCATGTTATATAAAAGTATTTAGAGAACCTACCTGCTTAGCACCATATACAAAGTCTTCCATTTTAAATTCTGAATCTAGCCAATTCTTGATGAAGAACAGGCAAACACGATCTTTAACCCACTCAACAGGATTTGGAATGCGGATAAAGAATCCCTTAACTTCGGCTTTCACTTCATCATCACCACTTCCACCACTATAGTGAAACCGACAGCTTTTAGAATAGACATCTTGAACATTTCTTTTGTTGTAAATCTTTTGGTAGCTCGATACTGAATTTCCTACCAAGTCCATATTTGTAAGTAATGATGCTCCAGAAAAATTACACAAGTTTCTGTTCTGTAAACTTCTTCGATAAGTGATGCAATCATTATGTAACGAAATGAACATTTTCTGGGTTCCAATATTACACGTATAATGTTGAGCAGCAGCAATACATCTTAGCTGCTGAAAATCTACTACTTTTGAAAGTGGTCTTATCGAAAAGAGCATCTTGATCAGTAAGACTCAACTTCCAAGAAAGTACCTAAGCTGACCTTATTGCGACTTAACGTTCAAACCGAATAGATTCATTAATATCTTGCAACAGAGTTGTATAATTCTGTTTAAGCACAACTTCTATATTAGGCCTACTGTTCACTTATTATCCGAATATTATAATCTCAACGAAAGATCAGATTTAAATAAGTTAATTGCTTTAATCGTAACAAAAGATAAGCTTTTCTTCACTTCAATGTTTACAAACAAGTTATCTATCAGCTGTTTCCGTTTCAATAGTGTGTAAAATGGAATTCAAAAAGGAAACAAGAAATTATAATGTACCATATTAATATAATAATTAAAAATAAATAAATAAAACATTTAAAGTGCTAAAAAGTAAACACTCATTGTAATGATCCAATATAATGATAGGCCACATTAATAGCTATTACTTTTATTACCATAAGTCAGGCGATTTAGTCAATTTTCTATATAACCAGTCCAGTGAAAGGCCGAGATTTTACTCTCAGGGATTCGAATCCACGAGGGTTCAATTCACCACAGGATTTGTAATTAAAAACGTCATGACGTTACCCCTACGCTACTAGGACATTCAATGCTACTGTCATCAATGATAACATCGCGAGCACTATTGAGACATATCTAAGCCGGTGAGTAAAAACTTTTAAAAAGGTCCAATACCGGTATAAGCTCCTAAAGTCAGAAATTCAGTCCAAAGATAAAGGGAATTCAAGAAAATGAGCTATAGGTTTAGGCTGGTCGCAATTCATATACACTGGATGGAAAAGAATGATAGAAAAGGTATATATGTCTTCAACTGCCTATAAAATTAGGCAGTTATGTTATAATTTAATTAATTGTAAGTCGAATTTCATTGGAAAGCTGGCGTTTAAAATCTTATATATAATTTATTTTCATTTGCAATGACATTTATTGTTAATTAATTAATTAACTAACTACCAGTGTCATTGCAAATAGAACAAAATACGTAGGCCAATATTTTGAAGGAACTTCGTTTTCTTATAGGCATATATATATATATATATATATATATATATATATATATATATATATATATATATATTAAAGTTGATTGATAGGGCCGACAACTAATTAAATTTATATATTAATATGGTATATCATTATAAATTTGTTACAATTAATTAATTATTTATTTATTTAAATCACGGACACAAAATCAATAGTTTAATTAAACAATAATGATGTAATTAAATTATTCTTTACTCTCATTCTTTCTCTCTCTCTCTCTCTCTCTCTCTCTCTCCTCTCTCTCTCTCTTAGTTTCAACTGTGCGTCAGACTGAAGCAGTCAGTGCTGATCCAAAGATTCGAACCTCAGGACCTAGATTAACCACGAAGTTACCCTAGCTGTGTCTAATTGAATACACCACAGTTGTACAATTGTTTTCAAGCGCAACTGACATGTTACTGTTCACAAATTATCCTATTATTAGAATATCCCACTGAAAGTTATAATTAAATAAGATTATTTCTTCTTAATTTAAATTTCGTTTTAGACTGAAATGGAAGCTGACTCACAAACAGCAGACCTCGGACTAAAGCAAATTAAGAAATTATGTTGTGATCTAAAAATATTAATTATTCGTATGAAGTTTATAAACCAAGTTTTACTCTAAAATGAAAACGAAGTTCATTCGAAAGTTGGCATTATACTGTATATTGTTCGAAAGTTTATATGCAGTGGCAGTGTTTTTAATAATGTACATATAACACACCAGAGCAGATTTAATTTTCACAATTTAGTCTAATATTTTTATTATAACCGGAGCACTGTAATACCATCTTTGTTTTTACACTCTAAATCAATTCACATTGCTTCAATTTATAAATTAGATCGAATACGGCTCATTAATAGTTACACTGTAATAATAATAATAACTCAATAATTTTAATAATAATAATAATTTAATAATTCTTCAAGTCTTCTTTAAGTCTAAAATAATAATAATAATAATAGTAATTATAACACTCATTTTAGTGAAATGCTCAACCACGTTGATATCTATCACTTTTAATACCACATGCTAAATTATTTAGATAATTTATTCCTTTTTCCGTGTAAACGGTCAAGTGAATGTCCGAGAACCTACGAAAGTACAAACCACCTCAGGATCTGTCGTTAGTTACACGTCTAACCACTGCGCTATTGAGACTATCAAAGTCAATTCCGCTAATGTAATTCACAAGCGGTTTCTCAGCTCCTTTTCATCTATTAGGTATATGGCCTAGTAGCAAAAAATCGACAACGATAGCCCTATACTTAAGAAAAAATATTTAACCAATATCTGTTTAATCGAAATATTTGATTTCTTCAATGTAACATTATTTCAATACAATGAAATTTTGTGTTAAATTTTAAAATGTAAAACACATACAGACAGGATTCGCACAGGGGCATTCCAAAGTTAAACACACGTTGTAGTGAAATGATCATCGGTGATGAAATTTCTCATTTACTTTGATACCATTTGTTTAACCATTAGGCAGATTAGTCTATTAATTACCCAATCTACCGTTCCTCTAATATCCGAGATCTTACTTTAGGATCAGCTCTACCGGGAATTTATCCCAGGATTTCAGCCTCAGTCATTTAAAATTTCATGAAGTTAGCCAACGCACACACTGGGCTAATGACACATTTAATGAGAGACTGATATTGTCACACTTATGTGTGCCTAACAATCGCTCTGAAACAGTCAGCGTAATATCAGTTTGACGTCCGTGTCGGTGTCGGTAAATGATTAGATGAACATTATACAAGCGCTATATCCAATTAATTTAAACAACAACAAGGTTTCGAAAAAATATCATTTTAATAGACCCTATTGTTAATAATGATATTAAGAGGCGTATGCAAAACATCCAAATTCAAGCAGACAAAGAATAGCGTTTGCTATTATTGATAAACAATTTCATAAATTTGATTTTCTGTGGATTTTATTTAATTATATTCAAATTTATATTCTCAATTTTTTGATAGAAACTCTAAAGTAAGGTAAATTGAAAATGGCGTACGGTATATACAACTACATGTAAATTAACAAATATTAATAACAGTAAGAGATAGTAACGGATCATCAAGACACTATAATATTTATACATATCATTTGCTTAATTTTTAACTATAAGATTTATAAACTCAATAAAAGAGTGTCTAATCGAATACATTGGGGCAATTGCATAACATTAACAATTAAAAGCTTAATCTTAATAGCGACGAGCACAAGCTAACAAATAATATAACGAGGAAGATAGAAACAGCAAAATGTAGCAATATATTAATACACACAAAAACTAATTAAGTTTTTATTTTTGTTTGTCAAAAGTAGGGATATGGTAATAAATATTGATAAAGCTGAGTTTAATGTCAGTTTCACCTCACGATATATGTCAGGGACAAACTAGGTCAGAATTCCTCACCAACCTCTCACATGTAGGAAATGTTAGAGTATGGTAGTGGTATGACCGGCAGAAATCACGTGACAGTGACAAGACTATACTAATAATAAATAATAATAAAATAATAATAATAATAACAATTAGAGTGCTACAGTCATCAACGACAACATCGAGCACTATTGAGACAAAATCAAGCCAGA
Organism: Enchytraeus crypticus; assembly: GCA_905160935.1. Lineage (NCBI taxonomy): Eukaryota > Metazoa > Annelida > Clitellata > Enchytraeida > Enchytraeidae > Enchytraeus > Enchytraeus crypticus. The sequence goes on along the minus strand of CAJHZI010000739.1, from coordinate 265,044 downwards.
GAGCAAAAAAGGTCTAAAAACGGTGCAAATTCCAAAATCCAAAAATTCAGTCCAAAGTAAAGGGAGTTAAAGAAAAGGTGGTTTAGGCGCAGGTCGCTGCTCAAGGACACTACATCACGACCGGGACACAGTATAGTTTTAGAAGGGGCCACTGTTTAAAAGAAACGATAACGTAACGTAAGTCAATGATGAACAAGACTTGATAAAATAATAAGTCTGCATATACGGGTATACGAAATCTAGAAACGAGATTTACAGAAAAGGTGATGATGCTAAAAATTCATAGAAAATATGAACTGATGAAAAGAAATAAGTATTTTAAATGAATAAATTAATCAAAATGATATCATCAAAATACAAGAGAATTTCGGATGAAGAAAGGTCACATTACACACGTAGTCGTTAGTATTCTTCATATGCTACACAAAGGCAATGATGATGAAAGCAATGGAGAATTAACTGATGCAGGAAACCTATAATGGCGGAAAGAATAATGATTGAACTAATGGAGGCGGAATGATTGATAGAAATGCAAAATTGCACACACAGGCGGAACCTAGAGGCATTGGAAATGTGGTTATGGAGAAAGACGAAAAGATTAATAGGACTCATAAAATTACAAAGGAAGAGATTCTTGAGAGAGCCGGTACAGCTAGACAGATAACAAATATGATAATAAATCGAGAGAAAAGCCCCATAGAGCCAGACCGAGATATGAGATGTTGGATGATTTGAAAACAAATTCATACATAGAGATGAAAAGGAGGGCTGAGAGTTGCATTAATTGGAAGAGTTATATGGCACGGATATGCCGCAGGGTAGTGCCATGCCATTTATGCCATATAGTGTCAAGAAGAAGAAAATTGAATTATGAGAGTCTGAATAAAAACAGGGAGGATATATTGGCAGGAAGAGAGACCACGTATGGTGACAGGTAATGAGACAGAATTAAATAAGATTACGATTGGAATGGGAGATGCAATATGGGAGATGTAATACAATAAAGCACAGTAAAGACACATCAAAAGATGAGAGTGACGAAAGTAGCAAGATAAATCGATCACTTGGTAACATCAAAGAATACCATAAGATTACGGTAGTGTGTTTGACACGCGCGCGTTGGATAGTAAATTTCATACTTTCTGTAAGAGAAATTACCGAGTTTTAAGTTAGACTGTATTATAAATAACACGGGTTTCACTGTTGGGATGAATTTACAATTGTATAAAGCCATTATCGTATAACAACGCTTATACTACTGAATTATTTTTTGTAAAAATGATAACTACGAATATTATATCAGATCTAACTATTTAAAAATAAAATATTTTCAAAGATCTCCGAGTCTGCAAAGCACAAATGCAATGAAATTTTTCATACAGGAAATTATTCACTCCAGACTAGTCTCAGTCACAATAATACACGTTCGAATAAAGGAGACAATACGAAATAGGGCCTACATCAGTTGTTTTCATAGTGTGGTAGCACTGAAGATGATACAGATGCCTCCGTCATCTCTACATAGCAGTCTCGCGCAAGAACATGTATATTATCGGTTGGATGGCCGAATAGATAGAACGTTAAACTTATTTTAGATCTTTACGGCATTTATTCAATATTTTAAGACTTGCTTCAAAACTACCCAGTTACAAGATAACAAAGCATTATAAACCATTTAGAAAAAACAAATAAAGCACATTGTCATTAATACTATGAACGGCAACAAACGACAGAAATTGTCCGGTAATTAATTATCAACTTTATAAATTAATTATAATGATATAGAAGGCAATTGATTTAATTCAACCAATACATAACAATCTACGTATTATGAGTTCATTTAACTTTTATATTAACTTCATTTAACTCGACAAATGCTAAATAGGAATATAATATACATGTACTTGCAGATTAACTAGTAGGCCTATGTAATTTCTAAGAGAAATTTTTTACAAGTGAACATTAAACTTTTGTAATAACTACAACAGTAATGCAGTGATAGCCGTTACAATAGTGTATGTAACAGCAAAGAAATATTAATAATAGCCATAACGGTAATAAAAATAATAATTTTGCTAAATGTTGCTAGATTGAAAATAGACTGTTATTTAAAAGCAAATGCTTTTCACAGCAAAACACATAATACATGCAGTTTACTGTTCACAGCATAGCTGTGAACAAGTGCTTAATCCGTTACATACATGTAGTTAATGATTAACAAATTGCACTAGAAAATCTACAACAAATTAGCAATTTTTTAAGATTAAACGAAAAACAAGAAGTATGAAGTAACTCTCTTCGCTGGATTGATAAACCACTTTATCCGCAAAATGTTTGAACAAATCTACCAAGAAAATCTGCATTCATGGGAGCTGAATGTTGTAGAGCTTTCGCGTTGACTCTTGCAGGATACAGAAACAGTTCTCAGACAACTAAAATGTCTAAGACAGTACAGTAGGGCCTATCACAACAGTTGTGGTTAATGTAAAACTAGACTGACTCTTCAAAATGTATTTCAGGATTGGCTAATAGTGTTTTAAAGCCATTGACTGATTGAATGTACATATCAAGTAGCGGATACATATCATACCCTTGAGGAATATCATATCTTTTAGAGAAGCACTAAACCTAACTTTCCCAATAATCCTTATCGTTCCATATACTGTCAATTTACACTACCCAGCAGTTGATCTATAACCATACACTACTCAGCAGTTGATCTATAACCATACACTACCCATCAGCTGATCTATAACCATACACTACCCATCAGTTGATCTATAACCATACACTGCACAGCAGTTGATCTATAACCATACACTACCCATCAGTTGATCTATAACCATACACTACCCAGCCCTGATCTATAACCACACACTACCCATCAGCTGATCTATAACCACACACTACCCAGCAGTTGATCTATAACCATACACTACCCAGGACCTGATCTACAACCATACACTACCCATCAGCTGATCTATAACCATACACTACCCAGCAGTTGTTCTGTTGTTATATACTACACAGCTCCCATATAGCACCAAGCTCGCGCTATGACCAATATCTACATAGCACTAATACTATTATACTGTGATTGGATTGGGTAAGATTTAAGAGACATCAGATACTATCATTTGTCAGATATGTCAAACTAGAAATAACAACACATGTTGATAAAAATACATGCATACATAAACATAAACAACAGAGACTCTTGTATATAATAACTAGTAGAAACAAACTGAAATAAAAATACCAATTTACACGTGTAGTAACAAATTATCGTATACAGATTATATTGAAGTTATGATTTAAATCAACTCTAACAATATGTTTCCAACAACAGTCAACTTGCCGATAAAAGACAACAGTACACATGTAACGAAGTAGTGGCCAGTTTAGTAATGAGTGGTTAAGTAATATCCAGTCCAGTAGAGAACTGTCAAGAAATGACCCTATCCAATAATAACCGGTCTAGCAATGACTGGTCCACTAATGACTGGTCCAGTGATGACCAGTTTAGCTATTACAAGTAAAGATAAATCCTGTTATGACAAAATCTGGTAATGACAGGTCCAGTAATGACAGGTTCAGTAATGACAGACCCAGTAATGACAAGTACAGTAATGACTGGTCCAGTAATGACAGGTCCAGTAATGACCTGTCTAGTAACGATCGGAAAAGAAGGTAAATTTTTTATATCTATTTTAAAGGAGTATAAAAGAAAATGTTGGGACATCCACCTTCAAGCATTGAGTCTCGAGTCACTAATCTTGATAGTTTTTATCATCGTAATACTATCACCGATAGGAAACATAGCAGAAGCAAAATCTTTCTGCTGATAATTAAAGTCTAATAAAAAATTCACTGCACAAAGGCTAAAAGTTACAGTATTATGCACACTAAAATACATTTATCAGCAGCATAGTTCCAATAATAATGAGCTTCAAAAAATTTTACAAAACCACAAAAGCCTAATATACAGCTGATATAGCTGCATATATACAGTATACAAGGGGCGAGAAAATAACAGCTAAATTACACTTGACAACACGATGCGTCATTCAAAACAAAGAAAGGTTAGCAAAACGTTACACTGTACTCCAGACCTGATACAGGCTTTCTTGAATGTGCAAAAACCATGCACTAAATATTGGGTCATGATCAATGATTAGCATTGAAAGAAAAATATTTCACACAGTTAAAGGAATAAGGTTGTAAAATATGAATTAGTGAAACAAGAAATACTCCGAAATAAGGAACATGTTTTTAGCAGAAGCCTGTAATCACTCTGTTCGAGCCGTGCGTGGTTGTTATAACACTAGATTTCATAAACTAAAAATGAAACATTACATAGCAACGAGATAAACTGTTTATTTCATTTCTGAAAGTGACAAGTACATCAATTACAATATATATCTTTAGAATTACAGATATGCATATTAGATATATTCAACCAGTAACAAAACAACTATAATCAATTTAAATTGAAGAAGTCAGGTCTAAAGATTAGAACACTCACAGATATAGAAGTAGACATCATACAGAATGATTCCAAAACGGTAATGTGTTTCAGTAACGTTTGTAATGATTGATATTTGTTATAATCTAACTTCTTAAACAGGCAAGCGACTAGAGGTATTCGCATAAAAGCATGATCTGGTATCTCTCCATCAATTCAGTATTGAGTTGATGGAGAGTCCTGCTTACATATGTCTACTAACTCTCTTTAAAATAGCCCCTAACTTTCGACAAATATAGAACACGAGGCAATTTCCAATTACTTTCCTCAGTTGTGGTTTAGTTGTCTCCTACGAAATACAGGTATTCTGTCATTTCTGCAATGATCGGCACACAAAACCAGCTAAGATATGAATAAGAATACTAACATAACAGAATTTAATATTTAACAATAAATGGCATTTAATCAGAAAATGAGTACAAATCTGAAAAATCAAGTCACTGCAACAATATTACAAAAATAATTCTCTGACTGTACAATACAATGGGAGCACACAAGAAAAATATATAAAATACATATTAGCGGCAGAATTACAGCAACTCAAACTATTTCATAGCACACTGAATTACAAAAATGTTAAAATTCTCGAGTAACAGATTATTTACTGACATATTAACAAAAGTTTAGCAAAAAAATACAGAGATAGTCACGAAAGTGGGAAACAGTTCAAAGAAGACATTTTCTTTGGAATCAACTTCCTGATTGGCTGACTCTATTGTCTGGGAGGCTATTTTCAGTGGAATCAACTTCCTGATTGGCTGACTCTATTGTCTGGCAGGCTTAGGTCTGATTCCGTTCTTCTTCATGTAGGAGACGAACTGATCAGGAATCTCTGCCAGCACTTCTTTAGCGAGCATAGCCTGGCTTCTCGACAAATCATTTCCATATTTTCCTCCGATAAATTCTCGGAAAGGAACGAACTAGACATAAATAAATAATAATAATAATATATATGAACTCAAATAATAGCATAATAAAGAAAAATCTTTTAAAAACCTTTTAAAATCTTTATCTTTTATAATATGTATTTAAACTAATGAAAGAGTCTCAAATAAGGGATTGCCTGATGAATGATAGGATATAGTGCAGAGAGGATTTGAGACAGTCTAATCGTATCCCGACCCTAGGTAAACTGGAATTCAAGGGAAGGTGATGATGATGATGAATAATATATATGAACTATTACAAGTTAACGGCATAAACGATGTTTGATAGCAAGAAATTGAGAATTCAAAATATTTTGAAGTCAATATGCTGACATGCAATGAGTAAATAATGCCATGGTTTGGTGAAAGACACGTATGATAGAAAGATACCATCTGCATCTTGACGTAAAAGCATCTAAAGTATTTTCAAGAGTGAGAAATGTCAAATGGACAAAAATTGCATGATACATACAAAAGGATGCATTTTAGACATATTTGATATACGCAATGGACACATTTATACAATATCCGTGTTGTGTCCGGGTTGCTGAAGAATAGACCAACCGTGGACTGTACGTGTCGTAAAAGGTGACAAGGCACTAAGATCCTAACCAACGTCAGAAAGGGCATTCGGTTGGTGAGCGCCTATGCTCCAGAAATTGTTGCAGTCTTTTTATAAAGAATAGAATAGTTTAATTCCTGACTCTAGTTAAACTGGCATTCAAGAAAAGATGATGAAAATTATATAGCCAGGAAAAGGAAATAAGAGTGAAATAAACCTGCACGATATCTCTCTCAGCAAAGCGCCCTCTGGATGAAATACGAACATCATCTCCGTCAAGTGTCTCCATAGCTACAACAATACGCAAGAAACTGTATGGAGTAAATTTGCAATATTCAACTAATCTGTTGAGCCAACAGCATGCTGATTAGTGTCCGACAATGGAGCAAAAGGTGCACGGTTCCAATCTAGTGCGCTCTCCCCTCTGACATGCTTTTGAGACATGAACTAAAGTTAAGCACAGGTTATGGTTAAGCACATCAAAAGGAAATAAGGGAAATTTCTACATGTCATACTTAAATCTGAACTGGCACCTTGTGTGCAGTTTTCGTATTGCCAGAAGTGTTACCAATGCCGACTATTATGATAAGTCAAGGCGAAGCCTCAACTGTGTTTGGATGAACAACTAGCGCAATCAATGCGCCCACAGTATCTTTAACCCAACTAACGTGGGAGTGTCCATGAACTAATAGTTAACTAGTAAATCAGACCCGTGGTTCTTATCAAAACTTTTTATAATAGCCAAAACACATTTCTGAACTTTTAGAGTTCAGTTAGATTTTAAGAGTTGACTAAAATTTAGTAAATAGTTGATGAAAACAATCCCAAAAAAAGTAAAAAAATTTCAATTAGAATCACGCTATGGTCTTTGCATTTTAATTCTTTGAGTGTAAGTTAAAAGCAGTCGGTATTAAATAGTTCAATTAATACTATAATGCAGACATACCATCAAACTCAGCATCGCCAATGCCGACGATTATGATAGATAAAGGCAAGGTGGAAGCCTGAAACAAAGCGTAGCAAACGATAGAATAATTTTACAAGCAAATTAAAACAATATTTAAAGCTAAAAGCTAAGCTAATGTTAACGTCAGTTTCCTCACTCGAAAGCAATGTCAGTGACGGGAGAGTCTAGGATTTGAACCCCGCACATACTGATCGGTCAAACATCTTACCGACATCGCCATTGGCTCCAGCCAATTTAAGTTAATCAATTACTATTGGCAAATATATCTATTACTTTAGATCATAACCATTTTTGTTCACACTAAAAAAGTAAAAAAGGCATCGCTACAAAGACACAACCTTCCATTCCCATTACAACCTTGCCAATTTCTTAAATAGACATTGTGCCGTCAAATAATTATAAATATTATAAATCTCAATACGGGCATCTATAGTTTTGTTAGTACTAGCGTATTTATACAGTCACTTAATCAGTTAATGCACTTACAACAGTACTTAGTCAACAAGCACAAAGTGATCTCAAGGCTCATATGAACAATGTATTACACACAATCAATAGCGTTAGAAATTCTACTTCTCAAGAAGACACTTTTTATAAGTCTTACGTCAATAATGTACCACATTTACCCTATCAGGGGCAGCCTTCAAGATCATCAATCCCTTGACCTAATTCCCTCTCTCTCTCTCTTCCTCTATATCTCTCTCTCTCCCTCTCTCTTTTTATCTCTCTCTATCTTTATCTCTTTATCTCTTTCTCTCTCTCTCTTCCTCTCTATCTCTCTCTCTCTCTCTCTCTCTTACGTTTATTCAGATGTAGGAAGAGCGAGACTCACCTGAACGATGGCCTCGCAGGTCTGAGGCATGTCGGTGATGATTCCATCAGTGAGAATGAGCAGAATAAAATAGTGATCACCTCGACTACTGGAAGCCGCTGAGGCTATCCTATAATATATCAACACATTTATAATTGTATGTATCTATAGTATTCATTTAATTTAAAGATAAATTAAATTATTTAAAAGATTCATTAATTTAAAGATTAATTAAATTAATTAAAGATCCATTAATTTAAAGATTAATTAAATTAATTAAAAGATTCAATAATTTAAAGATTCACTTGTATGTCGACATGAAGAGAAAGACGGAAGATAGAGATGAGTAGAGGCGTTATATGTCATGGACCTGCCAGTAGACAGTGCACTAAGAGAGAGAGATCGTATTCCTATCAAATGTAAACAATACTGGTCTTGTGTACAGTCAAACATTGTAAAATTATGCCAATGATTACTTAATGTTAGTGGCTGTCTAAAGCAAAGGCCAATCACTTTAATTTTAACACAGGAAATCTGATAAAAAGATAAAAAATGACCTCAAGATAAAAAATGCTCTGAGAACACCACATAATAATATTTAATATAGTATCATTATAGATTGGTGAAACATCTTATTATGATATTAGGATTACAAAAATAAGTTAAATCAAGACTGCAAAACGTACAATATCACATGCTATGCAGTGAAAATGACGATATCATTTTAAATGGAGCCATTGTTATTCAACACGTCATTCACTATACTTGAAGAGATACAGAAGAATTTAGATTTGCTTACCTAGCCACGTGATTAATGACAGGGGCAAAGTTCGTGGGCCCATAGAGTTGCACACTCTGCAGTGACCTGTAGTAAGCCTGTAGCACTCCATCGATACCCTGACAGTACGGGTTAGTGGGGTGACCATTCTAACAACAAATAATACAGCAAAACTAAGAGCTAAATCTAAAGACAAGAGCAAAAATTAGACATACACATCAGCAACATGATCTTTCAGAACCCAAACAAAAACTAGAAGCTAATGATTTTGACCATTTCAGAAGTAGCCAAATAATACTTCTAAATAGTATTTAAGCTTTTAATTTAAAACAACTACAGAAACTATTACAAATTAAATTAAATAACCTAATAATTTAATCATATTATGCAATTAGAACTACCTGAGTTAATATTAAAGCCTTAAATATTAAATGCACAACAGTTTAAGTTCCTAATAAGTTAAACATAAAAACAAACATAATAAACATAAAAAAACAAATTAAACATAATAAGTTAAACATAATAAGCTAAACAAAAAAGAAATATCCTACCAGAAAGAATTCATGAGACACTCTTCCGTCAGGAGGCAGCTTTGCTCCGTATCCAAGAGCAGGAAATAGTTTGTCTCTACAACACAGAGTAGTTATGTACCTTAGTTTATCTACATGTAAATTTTTTGTTTAATTTTGTTTAAGTTTGAATTCGTTTAAGTGATAGAAATCAGCTCACACTTTTTCTGATAGTAGAGATAAATTCTACTGTTTAAAATAAATTGTCTAATATTGTTAGAAACAAAAGTACATTTTGGAAAGGTTACGAATTTTGGAATGAATTAATAATAAACAGTTTCATTAATTAAAACCTAGACTCTCTGTTTAAAGAGCAGCACTAAGAATTAACGATGATAATTGTCAGGCACCCATATATATATATATATATATATATATATATATATATATATATATATACTCTTTATATGGAACCCTGTTTAAGTTTATATTATTTTATATTACAATATAGACGAAAGAGGGTTCCATATAAAGAGTGTATATATGGGTTCCTGGCAAGAATGATGAAGCATTAACGCCACTTATCAACTTGATGCATCAAATTGTAAATCTTATCAAAGACTGTAAACGAAAGCGACACAACTGTAACATAGAAGTAACATACGAGTCGTAGTCCTGAATGATTTCTCCCACCGCTCTCAGAGCCCTTGCGTAGAGATTAGGAAGATTGGGGTCAAGATGATGAAGAGATGTGGGAGATCTCGGGTCTCCATTAGAAGCTGTGAAGTCCACCGCTATCGTGCAGTGCACCTGCGTTCTGGATTAAGCATCAACGAAATAATTTCTGTAAAAAATTATGTAAATGACTCAAATTTACCAATTGTTAAGAAAGAGCACACAAGATGCATGCAAAACCGATAGAAACACATGTCAATATATTTTTAATTTCTGTTTTTACTGTAAAATCACAATGCTATAAAACACGATTGTGCTACTATGTTTACTAAATATATTTCAATTAATTCTACACGTAGGTTTGATAATGCTAGACATTTAAGACATAAATTGTTATTTTTATTATTTGTGTAGTTTTACAAAAGCCACAAAATACATGTTGCATCCTTGCAGATGAATGCTCTGTTCTACATATATTTCTTAATCACTTTTTATCACAATCATTAATGTAGACAGCGAACACAAGCTGCAAACTTAGGTACTTGTACTAGGTACTAGGTACATGAATACTCTTTTAACTCACTCGAGTTTAATCATTAAGAAAATGAGAGGCAACTCTAGCCCAGGCGACCAAGTTCAGTGATATATAGGCCTATACAGAATTCATAGCGTTCTTAACTATATTATCCTTCTTATCAGACGAAAATGAATGAGTGATAAAGTGTGATGTATAGCTTAAGCTAGCACCAAAAACAGCAGCAGCAGCAGAAATACGCCAGAAGAGTTTACACAAGTGAGGACAGAACAAAGCGAGGAGAATACAGTATCAATCAATCAATCAATCAGTAAATCAATACAGTACTCCTAACCCGCCTTTGATGTAGTCGACGAATGAAGGAACTTGTTCAATGCGACAACTCATTAGCTTCACCATTCCTGAATTCAGATAGCTTTTACCTTTTCTTGCTCTCTTCTCGGGATGAATGCACTAGAAAGCATAAAATTAAATATTATTACTACTATTAAATCATTCAAATCATGCAGCCTTCAGGTTTACTTTGAGGCATTTTTCTATTTCATTTACGTCTTCCCGTTGTTCTTATGTTCTTCTTTGTTTTGTAGTTACAATCATTAAAATGTGTTCCTCTAGTCATTGGAATGAGTAGAGTACAACAATGCAGAACAAGTGAAGGGCGATCTATTGAAGATCTGCTATTTCCAATTTTAATGCATGTGGTGCATGCAGAGAACAATTTTAACAGTGCATTAACACTGCAGTCAGTAGCCGATAAGCATAGCATGCACAGGCCTAATGATAAACCGCATACATTAAAAATTAAATAACTTTGTAAATTAAGAACATATCAATTTAGACTTTACTGTCACAACAATTTGTGTTCTCGGTGTTAATAAACACAGAGTACATAAATACAAAAATATTGACAAAAAACAACTTTGCTGCGTTCTATATTACAATTTCTCTCTTATATTACGTATCTCATTTGTAGGTAATAGAGAATACCATGCTTACCTCGTAGTCATTCGTTGAGCAAGGACCTTTGCGCAATTCTTGGAGAGTTGTCATAAAAGTGCCGATAAGAGAGTGACTGCACATAACAATGTTAAATAAAATACTGTCAGAGGAATTATAATTAACAACAATAGACGCAAATTGTTTTGAAGTCATCTAAAGCATTCACTTATATCTAGATACCTATTGGCAGGGCAGGTCAAAGATAAATATTTGTTTTCACAATCTGCTTTCACGGTAAGTAAACTACCCTCCATTTTCCAACAGTTTGAATTTCATAACCACAGCTACGCTTTACTCAAAGTCTAACCTTAAACATGAGAAAATTATAGCTATTGAGTGGTTTAGTATTGTTTTCTTCAGCTTAAGCTGTTGTCTTCCCGCGCTTCGGACTCCTCTTCTCCCCTTCTAAGCTAAGTACTATTTAGATAGTGAAGTACACTTTATGCTATAGTTTTGTCACTATGTTTGTATGTGTAACTTTGTGAGCACCGGGCGAATAGGCAACATAAAAGTATAGTGTTGTTTTTCCTGTCTACCTTGTGTTGTAGTTCTTAATAAATAGTTTTCCCCTAGACCGAGTCTAGGTAGATAGGTGAATAACACGCATACCTTTATAATATATATATATATATATATATATATATATATATATACACACATGTATATATATATATATATATATATATATATATATATATATATATATATATATATATATATATATATATTTGAGCTACTAAGATTCTCACAATGAAAATATAACGCAGAAAATAGAAAATATAACACAGACATAGAAAATACAAGCAAAATATAATCATAAATTTACAATGGATAAATTAATAAACTTTAAATACAAAATATATTAAAAATAATTATCTTTTCAATAGCATACGCCTAAGAAAAATAAAGACTAACATCAAAATGAAACAATATTGGATGTGTAATACTTACGTTCCACTTTTATTCCAATCATAGCATGATACTTCAAGAACTCTACAATAATGCCAAAACGATTTATATTAAATTACACTTGAATAATGAGCTATACTTAAGAGAAAATCATAAAATGTGATAATTTATATTGAAATCGTAAGAAACTTGTAAAATATCTGTTACGACTAAAGAGTCTATGCCAAATGACCCAGATACAATATATAGTTAAAATTATTACCACGATTCCATATTCAATGCGAAAAATTCTAAAGTATAGCTTGAATAGACAATCAGATTAATATCTTTCATACAACTAAAACTTTGTTGTGTAATACAAGCAGTTCATATGATACACTGCATCCTATCAATCAATTAATATAGTTGTATTCACTAAAATGCTATATAAAAGAACGTTTGAAACATTAAATTGGTGTTCTGAAAAACCTATTGCATCTTACTTTCATTTTGTTAGTAATTGAGCACATATTACCTGTCATAGTCGCCATTGCATAGAGTTCTAACAGGTAAAGTGAAAGATCGCCATGTTGGATTTAGTGTATTCTTGATAACTTCTGTCTTATGTACAACGACAAAGCTGAATAAAATACAATCAATTCGAATGTAAAAGTTACTAGGCCTATATATCTTGCAGTTCCTTTGATAAATTACTTGCTAAAAAATTACTACATCTTCCATTGAATCAAATTTCAACTAAGAAATATTTTTAAAATTAATACGTATCTTGCAGGCTAATATTTACGTCAATCAAAGCTAGAGACTAGCCTACTACACATCATCATCATCAAAGCTACAGCCTAGCATAACGTCAATTTCTCGAAAGTATGTCAGAGCCGAAACGGGGAGCAACTGTTCAGCAATCGAACAACTTGAAGAACTGAGCCAGTGAGTCAACGCAATGTAGATAAATAATACTAGTTTACAAACACAAGGAAGAGCAAACAAACTAGAAAAAATTTTGTACAAGAAATAAGGAAGTCTTTCGAATTAGACTTAGCACACATTTGGAAGGCCCTTTATTAAAGAATTTCTTGCAATTTGCTTCATGACGACAGAACACGAAATGAACTAAATATATGTTGTTTGGTAGGATGTAGTAATAAAATGGCTCTCTGCCACTAAGCTATTTAGTGAGCTACTGAGATTATCAATCAAGAAACAATTTGATATAGTCTATAATTATTGATGGACTAATTTCATAAGGGAAATTAAAATAATAGTACTCACCTGCCATCTTCATTTGCCTTACTGAATTGCAGAAATGGGTCTGATTTTCCAAAAAAATCTTTCTTGTCCAGTTTGACTCCACAGAATTGCATAGTAATTTCATCCTGTAATATTGAACTATGGCAGATCATATTCGCACACAACCAAATAAAAATCAAGAAAGTGAAATAGATACAAAGTACTATAGGCTGTATTTATCAGCATCCCAAAAAGTAATCACTTTTGTAATTTTTAATTTTTAATACTTTTGTTCTGTTATACACACACGATATACCGTGAGTATTACAGAATTTCCTTGCTTGATTGCCGATTTTGTAGATTTCGTCATTTCCTCTTTATCTCCATGTTTAGCATTTGTTCCTTCTGATAGTGCATCGATTGCAGCCGCCGCAGATTTAAGAATAACCTTCCAACACCCCGGGATTTTTCTCATTCAATGCTGTCAGCACTGAATCTAGCAAAGTGGTCGCCCTTTCAAGAATTAACCAAGCCCGACGGTCCTTAACTTTGTTTTCAGACGAGAACGGTAAACCATGCGTACTAAACCAGCCCCCCTCCTAATTAATACGATTTTGTGAACCCACTACTGAATAGGCACGTATTAAGATATTGTTATGCAGGTGTACTAACACTACACAGAAGCTACAAAGCTAAGCTTAATGCCCTTATCGAACTCTGTCAGCGTTAATAGACTTGCAAGTGCATTATCAAATTGACAACAGGAACAACAACAAAAATTGAATAATCTTATTCTAACTGTATCTGTAACATTTTAAGTTGAAAGTTAAATTGAGTTCATTGAAACAGAAAGTAGCAGGCGTAACAAGGTAACTGTAATAACAATATGAAACAGTTCCAAACACAGTACAACTAGCAAAATCAGCTTATCTCCTCTGCATTAAGTAGACATGCAACTTCAGCTAAAACTAAGTTTAACGTCAATTTCCTGTTCTATTGCACGTCAGTGACGGACAGAGAGAGACTCGCAAAAAGCACCACCTCATCTGGTGGCTTGTTATACATAATATATTTATAAACTCTTATACTGACTATGGGCTTCCTATCAATTTAATATAAACTTACTCAAACTACAGTTAATAAAAGATTAAATCATATTTTGATTAAATCAGTAAACAAATCTATTTCACTATATAGATTTTGGTATTAGCAAAATATTTAGTATGTATTTACAAAAATACGCCGAACTGAGGTGTTAGTAAAATAAACTACGAGTAATGTTAAATATAAGAAATTTGTGTTCTTAGTAGATTTACAAATTAAAAATAGAATATTTATAATGAAAAATTAAATACATACTTTACATGAGCTCAATTCTTCTGCCGACACTACTTAAAACACAACAGAAAACACAATAAAATATATGCCAGAGCACTTATCATATAAACATTTGTTCGCAGATAAAGTAGTTAGTGTAAATTTATTTGATTAATGGTAAACATAGTCAACGACTGTTCTTTTAACATCAATATCAATTCAGGACTTCACCACTAAATAAATATGACAATTCATAGCAGTAATGATTGATAAACATAAGCATAAAATAAGTAAAAATGACAATTAATAGCAGAAATGATAGATAAACATAAGCATAAAATAAGTAACTACGACAATTAATAGCAGAAATGATAGACAAACATAAGCATAAAATATTAAATTGCTCTGATAGATTTATACTTATACATCTGAGAGCCCATCCAAGAATTCTTAAGTATACTTCAATTAGGCAAAACTTAGGAAAATTCCTAAATTAAATAATAAAGCTTCTATAGTTCCCTGCAGAATAAAAACAGAAGTGAGTAGAATTCAATTAAGGTGGTGTGTACGTTTATAGTTAGAAACGTTATCATCAGTGACATGTCCTGCTCAGTAAGATCTCTAACATACTATGAAAAGACATTCTAAATTTCAAAATGGACATATAAAGTGTCATTCTGCATTTGACATTCAGGTTAAAGTTTAAATAATAGGAGAAAATTATAATTTATATGCTTACACATTATAGTTCCATTATCTCGTCTTGGTCCCTTACTACAACAAAACATGTTTATAAAGGCAAAATTTAAAACTATATAATAATCTGCTTATATAAAGATAACAAATGATTCATTATATATATATATATATATATATACGTGTATATATATACTCTATATATATATATATATATATATATATATATATATATATATATATATATATATATATATATATATATATATGCCGTCCCTCACATCATCCTTGTATGAGGAAATGGACTTTAAATCTTTATTATTATTATTATAATTATATATATATATATAATTATAATAATAATAAAGGTTTAACGTCCATTTATATATATATATATAAATTTATTATTATTATTATAATTACATATATATATATATATATATATATATATATATATATATATATATATATATATATATATATATATATATATATACAGATGACCAAGGAATGGTAGCGGGCAGCGAGATTGGATTGCAGAAGATAATGGATAAGCTGAATGATACAGCTTTGAGATATGGCATGAAGATTAATATAAAAAAGACCAAGGTTATGAGAGTGTCCAATAATAAAGGTGAAGTTAATATCGCAATAAATGGTACGAAATTGGAACAGGTAAGGAGTTTCAAATATTTGGGTCATACTATAACCGATGACGGGAAATGTGAGACGGAAATATGCAGTAGGATTGCACAAGCAAAAGCGGCCTTTGGTAGTAGAAAAGAACTATTAACAAAAAGTCACATATATAAAAAACACATATATATGTGTTATATATATGCATATATATAACATATATATATATATATATATATATATATATATATATATATATATACATATAATTTAAACCTTTAAATAATAATAGAAATAATAATAGTAACTAAGTACACCTACAGGTTAACATTTTTCTTCTCTGTTGCAATAGAAGATGGATACAAATGAAACTGCTACTGCATTTTTAAATTTTACAGTTACAATAATTTAACCAGCTTTTTAAAATATAAATTAATATCTGGCCACTCTTTAAATTATTATTTTCACTCTGCGTTGTATAGTGAAGAGTTTCGAGTTTCTCAGTTACTTCGCCAATCATTTATAAACTTCATTTGATTAATGTCCACACATGACAACGACATAAAAGTCTGAGAATTATAAGCATACTTCTCTTCAAGAGAGACGAAACAAAGAATATTTTTCAAGTAGAGTTTAACCAAAAGTACATTCACATTTCTTATATTTCATACAAATTTTATAAGACCGTAACAATGGGTCTTGAAGCATATCAACACATATCTATACACCCTATCATCGATCAATAAATTACAGCTTTTTCTAATGCAGGTTTTGACAAAACTTCCTGATACTAAGTTTTAGAATCACAAAGTTTTGGCTTATTGCTTAAACCTGTTAGGTTGCACTTAGTGCTCGTTACCTTATTCTGAAATACTAAATGTTCGTTATAATCTTGTTAAGAATATCGAGATTAGCTATTGGGACAGTACATTGAATACCGCTGTGACATTTTCAAATAAAGCAGCGTTTCATTGATGCAACGATTATTTAAAGCTAGATGCACAAATGCGTATAAAGTAATTAACACTTACAGCAGAGGTTTCTTAAGTTTTCCAGAGCAGACAACTTCGCCTAAAGTGCACTCCATCTCACCTAGAAAGTCCTTCAAACACACATTAAATCTCATAAAAATTGCTACCACACATTAAATCACTATTAAATAAACAATAGTCAATATATAAATGTGCAAGACGAATAAATACGATTATAAGATGTAAATATAGGCATATAAGAATTAAATATAAGAGCTATTTTGAAGAATTCATCTTAAAATACTCAGCACAACAATAGCTTTAGCTATTATGCAATTTAAGCTTCGGATTTCTATATTGCAATTCTAACATAAATAAATGTGCTCACATTGTAAAAATCAACATTTACTGGCCAAATGAAAAAAAAGAATTTTACTCTCCTAAAATTATTTGCAATAAATATTCTTGACAAGTTTGTTATCTTATTCGTTCTAAAATCTATACATTGTTCATTAAGGCCTATTGCATTTTAAAATATTGTTCAAACATAAATAATAAACTTTGAAATAAAACTATAAACTCTTCAACAAGCAGCGATAACAACTTAAAACAGTATATGAACATTAAATTACTCAGAAAGTCATTGCATGAATTAAAGTAACTAAATTACATACATGCTTCCTCAGATCCTGGCTCTCACAGTCAATATCATACCTGAAACATTAAAAGAAAACCATTCTAAATTTATACACAGCTGCAAAATGTTTTATTGGTTTTCTAAAGTCCTCAAAAATGTACACAATACTTATTCAATATCTGATATAGAGCAAAATGTTACCACACAACAAACAAATATAGATTTCTTATTTTCTTATTAATAATAACTCTTGATTATTTGTTCAGTATTTAATGTGAAACTTTCATACAAATATTACATAATATCACGCGGTCCTGATGATTCAACATCAAGCAATCCTTGCATAACTCAGCCTACAGAAACTCACGGTCCTGCTTCTGTCTCTAACACATCCCGCGAAGTATTATTCTCAGGAGTGGTTAGAAAGAAGGGAGAGAGATATGGTAGGAAGGATGGTTTATCAGAGGTGGGTCTACGCAATAAGAAGTCTATTCCAGTGAAGTCGGTTATTGGTGTTTCTTTAGACAACCAGCGTGTTAAAGCAGTTTCTACATCACGTTCGGTTGAGGTATTCGTTTCAAGGCTGGAACCTGCTACTGTGAACGATGATTTGTCTAAATGTATTAAGGACACGAAAGGTGATATTAAGGTTCTTAATGTTACTTGCAATAAGCTTGTTTCAAAATTTGAAGACCTTTACTCATCATACCATATATCTGTTAGAGTTGATGCTACAGATATTGAACGAGCCATTATCCACTTTTTGTCTGCTGAAATTTGGCCTTCGGGTGTTTTTGTCAAGAGGTACTTCAAAATTAGAAATGAATCCAAAAAATAACCTCACTTTGTGTACTTTCAATTGCCGTGCAGTTACAAGCTCTATTAATGAAATAATTTCTATTTGCAAAAGTAGTGATATTGTTTTCTTACAAGAGCATTGGCTGTTGCCTGATGAATTAGACCTCCTATCTAACATATGTCCTAACTTTCTCTCAATTGCACACTCTGCTGTTGATACATCTAGTAATATCCTCATTGGTAGGCCGTATGGGGGTACTGGCATTCTTTATAATAAAAATCTTAGTTCTCATATTTCGTTTATTGCCACATATAACCCCAGAATCACAGCTGTGAGGTTAGATACTAAACTTGGTCCTACCTTACTTGTATGTGTTTATATGCCAACAGACTATGGTACCAGTGAATCCCTAGAGGATTATGTTGAATTATGTTCTGAAATTACTTCATTGTATAATGATAGTGATGCTGTTCAGCTATTAGTAGCAGGTGATTTCAATTGCCAAGTTGGTTCTAGATTTTTTAACTATTTACAAAGATTCAGTACTGATAATAACTTAATTAAATCCGATATAAACAGACTCAGTAATGTTTATACATTTAGTAACATTGAAAATAATTGTTTTAGTTGAATTGATCATATTGTTTGTAGTCCTGGTTTAGACAGCCTTATTCTTAACTGTGACATTCTATATGAGTACATATCATCTGATCATAAACCTCTTGTTGTTAAATTTAATGATCTGTTGTCATGTAGTGTTGATCGTATCTATTGACAGCCATTAGATACTCAGTTCACTCTTGACTGATCTAGAGCAGCTGGTGCAGATATTGTTAAATACCAATATGAACTAAATAGTGCTCTCAACAGTATTGACATTCCTACATGATGTTTCAATGATAACAGTACCAATCAACTAGATGTTGTGAAGGCGATTGATGATTACTATCATAGCATATCTCTAGTATTTGTAATTCTTATAACATGTGTAGTCCTCATAAGTCTATTTCTACTAAGGAATCTTCAGTTCCAGGGTGCAATGATTATGTGAAGGATAAACACTCAATAGCTAGGCAAGCCTTTCTGGAATGGTTTTATCATGGTAAGCCTAGACATGATCCAATTTTTTATGAAATGAAGTCTTCTAGAGCTCAGTTTAAAATGGCTTTACGTTTTTGTAAACAGCATGAATCATCTCTTAGAGCTGATGCGTATGCTAGGGCTATATCAAATAATAATTATTCTACTTCTTGGAAAGAGTTATCTAAATCTAGCAATACTAAGGTAAGTACATATTCAAATGTTATTGACGGTTGTATAGGTGACAAAGAAACAGTTGATCGATGGAGGATTTATTATAATGATTTATATAATTGCTGTGATTACAGTGCTGATAAGCAATCTCTTATTGAGCGTTTAAATAAAGTTGAGATAACTAAGGCTAAAACTGTTGAGTTTAGTATATCTGTTCAATGTATTCAGGACGTATGCTATGGTTTGAAAAAAGATAGGAGTGCTGGTCCTGATGGCATCTGTAGTGAGGCTGTTTTGTACTCGTGTCGTAGTTTATTTGTGCACCTCAGCATATTGTTTAATCTTTTTCTTAAATTTGGATATTTACCTGCTTCTTTCATGCAATCGGTTATTGTCCCTTTAGTTAAAAACAAGTCAGGTGACTTATCAGATCTTAATAATTATAGGACTATTGCAATCTCTAATGTGCTTTCTAAGATATTTGAACCCCTTTTGGCTGAATCTTTGCATACTAATTCAATATATGATAATTATTAGATTGGTTTTAAACAAGGACATTCTACAAGCCTTTGTACCAGTGTACTGAAACAAACGGTGGACTATTATAGAAATAATGGTAGTCATGTGTTCACTTGTTTTATAGATTTTAAAAAGGCATTTGACAGTGTTAACTATTGGAAATTGTTTATAACACTACTGGATGACAATGTAAACTTCAAGGTAATTAGGATTTTGGCATATTGGTATAGTCATCAAAATTGTCATATAAGGTGGCGTAATTCAATGTCGTCATCTTTTAGTATTAGTAATGGCACACGGCAGGGAAGTGTTCTCTCTCCATATTTATTTTCTAGATACATTAGAGATCTGTTAGGTTCAGTTGTTGAATCTGGTATTGGTTGTAGAATTGGCAGGCAGATTATCAATATTCTTGCATATGCCGATGATATCGTCCTTATTACACCTTCATGGAGAGCTATGCAACTTTTAATTAACACTGTGTGCTCTAGTGCTTTGGATATTAATATGTCTTGCAATATTTATAAAACTGTTGCTATGATTTTTGAACCTAGCGAGAGAGATGGGCTTTAGACTATATCTTCCCTAATTTTAAACTAGGTAACGACGAAATTAATTTTGTCTCTCAATTTAAATATTAAGGTCATTTGATTGATAATCGTTTATGTGATGATAATGACATTAATCGTGAAATAAGTAATACCTTTGTCCGCACTAACAAGCTTTTAAGACGATTTTTTAATTGCTCCCGTACAGTTAAAATTATTCTGTTTAAAACGTACTGTTTATGTTTTTACGATATTGCACTCTGGTCCAAGTTTAAAGTGTCTTCTTTAAATAAATTTCGTTCATGTTACAATAGATGTGCCAAACTTTGGTTTCAAAAGGCAGGATAGTTTATCCACTATGTTGCAGTTATGTAACATTCCTAGTTTTGATACGATTATATATAACTCTAAATGTGTGTATAATAAGTGTGTTAGTAAGTGTGAAAGTGCACTAATTAATTGTTTTAGGTTGTGATTTTTCCATTTTAGAACTATAATATCTGATTTTACGAGTGTTTACATGATTTTATGGGTGTGCTGTGTTGTGTGTCTTGTGCACTTTGTGTGGGCCTTGCTGCCTGATTTCTAATTCTAAATAAATAAATAAATAATAACTGCAAGATGATGGTAATCATACTCTTCAATATTTCTAATTAAGTACTTAACATTTAATCATTAAAATGCAGCAAAATAATTGACCAGTAATGAAACGAGTACTTACAGTTCAAACTTTAGCTTCTGAGACTCTTCAAAAAAATAGTCCAAGATGAATTTCCTCACGAAATCTGGATTTAGTGTGTCCCATATAACTTCCGTCCTACCAACCTGACAAATCAGCACAATTCTAATGTTCCTAGTCAGAGTACTTCATTATTTACTACTACTAGTCTCATTTAATCCACCATGAATATTTTCAGATAAATTATCTGTGTAATGATAAAATATGAAAACGATGACTTCGGCTTAGCTCCGAAGAAGCCCTCTCACTGATTATTGCACAATAAAAATGTACACCTAGAACAGGAAACTAACCCAAGCTCAGGCCAGAAAATTATAAGACTTCTATCTGTCAATAAAATGTCATAACACTAATTACGTTTATTATTTCATATCATATAAATACATAACCTAATCAAAAGAAATATATCTGAATATCATATTAAGACTATAATAGCAAATTAAAGCTGCTTTTACAAATTATCAACTGAGCAGCTTAAGTTACATTAATAGAGAGGTCAATCAGTTTTCACTAAGTATTATTCACAATTTTTGATGATTGTATTACATAATCGTTAACACCTGATTCAAAACTCAGGTCTTACTGTAAAATAGTCAAGAAGTCAGAAAAATTATTCTGAAAAAAAAACTGAATACAAGATAAAATTAAATCGTTTCAAAAGAAATAAAACTAATTAATAAGACCATAACACTGCATTACAGGCCTACCTCGCGCCATTCCTGTGAGGCGAACTGCTTTATGTATAGTACACACACTGAAAGAAAATATACAGACAATTTCTAAGTATTCATAACAACTAGACACATACAAAAATCTTCAAAATATAAAATTCTTATATACATAATGTAAGCAAGATAGTATTTTACTTCATCTTGAATTGTAAAAATATTTTCTTCAAGAAAGGCCCATAGTTAATTACGCGTGCGACACATTGCTGTTGAGATGCCATAATCATAGGCGTACACTGAAAATTGATCAAACTTCTTTAAACGTATGTTCAAAAAGTTAAAATACTGATCGATTGCGAAATGGCATTAATATAATAATAATAATAACAATTAGAGTGCTACTGTCGTCAATGACAACATCGAGCACTATTGAGACAAAATCAAGCCGGCGAGCAAAAAGAAGGTCCAAAACGGTGCAAATTCCAAAATCCAGATAATCAATCCAAAGTGAAGGGAATTAAAGAAAAGGAGGTTTAGGCGCAGGTCACTGCTCATGGACCCTGGATGGAAGAGAGAGATGGAAAAGATAGGTCTTTAACTGCCTATGGAACTGATTGTACGAAAGCAAAGGCCGATGTGCTTCAAATGAAGAATTGCGAAGATCAGATGGAAGAGAATTCCAGATCTGCGGTGCAGCATGCTGGAAAGAACGATTAGATAGCTTAGAGCGCGAAGGTAAACTAGGTCTCACAAGAGTAATTAATTTAGAAGACCGAGTAACAGCAGGCTGCATCACTTTAATCAAGTGAGACATACAAGTTTGTCCAGGGATGGTGATGGACTTATAGGTTAATGAAGCAGTTTTATAAATGATTCGGTCTTTAATCTTTAGCCAGTGAAAAGACTTTAAAATCGGCGTAACAAGATTATACAAAGGTTTTAGTGCAGATTGCAGGCTTAAATGGCACAATCCCGGTTTTTACACCAGTGGGTCCACAATAGGCATGGAAAAGTGGCAAAAGAACTTAAGTACTATTAATTCACTACTGATGCTTGACACTTGTATAATTATGTAACTTTAATGGTACACCGCCAGTTAACGGTGTGAAACCTAAAAATAATCATAAATTATAAATTTTAACATTTTAGATCTTTCATACTGAATCACATAGAGAAAGCTATATATACATACTGGGATCAGATTTAGATGTGATATCCATGTCCGGCAGATTGCTGTAAAAAAAACCAAGCAGAAACTTATTTAATATCATACAATAATAATTATAATTATAGTAGGCCTAAATATATAGCGTCCATTTCCTCATCCAAGGATGACGTCACGGACGTCCCCACATCACACATCACTACAGATCAATTCACCCATACCGATCTGCAAAAGAAATGTGCTGAAGAGAAGCAAGATACTTAGTGAAAGCCGGTCTGGTGATCAAAAAATAGTTAGAATTTAAGAAGAAGATGGCAACCCATATAATAATGAATTACAGTAGTCAAGCTTAGAATGAACTAGGGAATTCGCAAGGAATGTTGCTGAGTTTTTAGCAAGGGATTGGCGCATTTGCCTCATGACAAATTTGAAAAACAAGTAAGAGAGACAGAAGAGATATGCGATTTAATATCAAGGTCTTCTTTAAATTTGCCTTCAAGGCTTTTGGCAGATCACAAAGGTGAAAGAACAAGATTTTGAGAATGAACAGAGTTATTAGTAATTTTACTGCTTTGCAGAAGGGTGCCAATTAAAAGATATTCAGTTTTGAAGATCCACAGCTAGACGGTTAGCACAAAACCAAGAATGAATCTGGTCTATATGTACAGTGGATGAGGGGTGAATTAGCTTCTGGTCGGAATTATGGTTAGAAAAGGAAATTTATAGTGGTATATCGTCTGTATAGAAGTGAAAATTTATGGAGGCATCCATAAATATTAGCAGATAGCTAAATATTAGCAGATAGCTAAATATTAGCAGATAGCTAAATATTAGCAGATAGCTAAACTGAGTAATACATAAAGAAAAGGGCAATGGCCCTAATCTTGTGGAACACCGTGTGGGAGTGGTAGTACAGAAGAGAGATCATGACAAGAGCAATCACGACATCACCAATATGACGAGAGACGGGAAATAGCAGAATAAGAACTGCTAAAACACGATTTTAGCCTGCTTTGGCATTTCTGATTCTATACACTATAATATAAAACAATATTACGAAGATTAACTTGCTGTTTCTCAAAAGAAGTCATCGTCAGAGACCTGCATCGTATGTATGTACACACACACAATCAGATACAACAAAGATAAAATATTCTATTTGGCAGATCATACAAAAATCTTTCACATATATATGTATATACATGTATAATTAAGCATCTACACCAACTACTACTAAAACGTAGCTCAAACAACAATGGCTTTGCAATATCAGAAATACAGCAATTTATTTAAAGAATTAGAATTTACTATGTGACATAACATTATTAGGGAGGCGGGATTTAGCGCACTCGGTTAAGCTGCGCGTCAATTCAACGAAGTTAAGCTCCATCTCCCCGGTTAGTACTTTGTGGGCGACCACCTTAGAAGACCGTGTGTTGACAGCTTTGAAAAAAATCCCGAGGGTGTTGGAAGGTTATTCTTAAATCTGCGCCGGCTGCAATTGGTGCGCCAACAAAAGGCAACGATTACTAATAAGTAATAATCATGAAGAAGAATGGAGGAAATAACGAAAACTACAAAAACAGCAACCATAAGAAAGGAAACTACGTAAACACATGCGGTATGTCATGTGCGTAACTATACGAACAAAAACAAAAACAATATTGTTACAAACACAATATAAATTTTTGGTAATTCTGGCCGGGCCTTGAAGAGAACAGTGACTTTTAGCCTGACTGAATAGCGCCATAGCACTGCTGCAAGCTAGCAGCCTCCTGAATGACTAGATCGATACGACTGCATTCACGGGCATGATTTATCACAGGATCTTAGCGTCAACAGCTCTAACAGCTCTATTTATAGCAGAACAATATTCTCCATCCGGCTTTTAATAAGACTCGACATCACCGGACAATAGGCTCCCCTAGATTCTCGTTTTAACGACGCGGCATGAGAGGCTCGTGCCTCAATCTTAGCTTCGATTACATCGATTACGTCGTCAAATACCACAGCGAGAAAATCTCTGCACACAAACTCTCCCTAATTACATTTCACACAATCGACTCTTACAAATTCTTATAGAATTTAAAAACCGATTTAAAAGTATCAACATTTCCAGAAATGTTCAAGACAAAGGCAAGTGGTGTATTGAAGCGCGGACGCGGGGGGACATCGCCCCCTCCACTTTTTCTAAGGAGGGAATGCGCCCCCCACTACTACCCTTGTTTAAATCTGATGTTATTTCCTCTTACTACTTTGCTTCTACAGAATTAATTGAAGAGCCGGTGGAATTTTGTTTGTATCACGAGAATTAAACGATATATCAATTATGACAATTAATACCGTATATATACAATTATTACCCAGCCGTAAGCAGAGTTTATTACAACTAATCAACTACTAATACTATAAATCAAGGTAAAAATTTACTTTAGCCTAAATATGGGCAACTAAATTCATTACATTAAAAATTCGCCTAATATTATTTGATATATATGAAAATTCTGATTTTGTTAGATTTGCTTACTAATCTTGTCTACATTAATTCAATTTCTAATAATTTTAATGCAGTTTTTTTGCACAAGCAACCAAAAACGTGTTTTTGCAAGTTTTATAAAACGAGCAAAAACATGCACTAATTTTAGCAATTGCCTTACATTGCAATTTTTTCTAATAACCTAATTATGTCGGCAAATTCGAGAAGGCAACTAATCAACTAGATTATGAGATGCTCCAAAACTTCATCAGTTTTTTATTAATTAAAATAAATTTCCTTTACAGAAAGAGGTACAGTAGCCCTCTCCCCATACTCCACCTCTTTTTACCGCCCTGATTTTCGTTCTCTGCTGACAATTAGCCCCCAAAAAATTCTTAGCCTACACCCCAGCCACTGATCCAAGCGCTACCCACTTATTTATTTAGGACATAGATGAAAAAAACGGTTTTTTACGTTTTATATTTTTTATAAAATAAAAAACGTAAAAAACGTCAACCATGGTTTGACGTGGACTGCACATAAATATTGAGAAATTGCCATTAGTTTCGTGCCATAAACATCACCATATAGAAGGTAATTCATTACATTTTTGACTTTCCAAGTTAGGCAGATGTTCTAATTTTTAAGACATTGTCTATTCTTAATTTCTTACGGATTTAAATTTTCTTGTATCGGTAATTATGAACAACTGACAGTGTGGCTGTAGGTGACCTGAAAGTATTTGTTTATATTTTGTATGTATATTTTGTATATTTGTATGGAGTCTATGGACATACTTTAGAACTTTAGAACTTTAGATCAAGTCAAGTTGTAATAAAATTGTTTAGTAGTATGGAATAAAGGCATGGTAATATATATGCAAGCTACGTGTACGCTACTAACGTTTTTTTTAAAGCTTTTTTAAACATTTTTATTTTTTGGAAAAAAAAGCGTTTTTTAACGTTTTTATTTTTGGTAAGAACGTTTTTTCATCTACGATTTAGGACTACCCCCCCTGCAAATGGCTCCATATGATTAGATATTGCGTGCATAGAGTTTGAGGGATTTTCTAAGGGATCAACTAGTTGATCCATAGAGTGCTATTCATTGAATGACAGCAGACTGTGACCTTAGCCTTGTAAGTAAAGACACAGATTAAATAATCCTGGGCATGTCAATTGAGTAAGCACCACAGAGGAAGAGAGAGAGAGAGAGAGGGAGAGAGAGAGAGAAAGACAGAGAGAGAAAAAGAAAGAGAGAGAAAATAACCCTGGACAAGTAGGTGGAGAGAGAGGGGGGGGGAGAGATAAGAAGAGTAAGAAGAGAAGAAAGAGAAGTAAGAAGACTGAGAGTAAGGAATCCTGGACACGTCATTTAGTTGAGCAGCAGAGAGAGAGAGAGAGAGAGAGAGAGAGAGAGAGGGAGAGAGAGAGAGAGAGAGGGAGAGAGAGACAAAAAGAGAGAACGAAAGAAAGAGAGAATGAGAGTGAGAAAGTATACGAAAGGAATGAGATACGAAATGTACATGAAACTGTAGATCTATATTAATTAGATGGTAGAAAAAGAAGTGAGGTGTGGCACTGCTGTGCTGTTAATCAATCTATCAATAAGAATATTAATACAGCGCCAAGCACTGCCAGCAGCAATAATAATAACAACAATTGGATCCAAAACAAAAACAGTGCAAATTCCAAAATTCAGAAATTCAGTCCAAAGCATACTTGTATATGTGCAGTAGGACAAATGAATATTTGAATATTGAAAAAAAGAATATTTGAACTACAGAAATAGGCCTATAGAGAAAAAAATATACACTACTAAACTGACACATATTTATATATGTTGCCAATACTGCCACAGAATGGAGCCAGTGGCATGTCGGAAAGATACTTGACCGCAGATCAGTATGTGCGGGGTTCAAATTCTGGACTCGTCCGTCGCTTACATCACTTTTGAGTGAGGAAACTGACGTTAGCATAATTAGCTTTACCAGCTTTACCAATAAAACTCAAAGTAAAAGACTGTCCTGACTCCTGATGCAAAGAAAGAATTTTAAAAATGCATGTAACATTTTTCCTGATTTACCGAATAATGAATTCTATAAATAATGATTTAATAGTGTGCAGCATAAAGTAAAGCTAGGTCTCTCACAAGTAATAAGCCCAATGAACAATTCTTTGATATTGCAAACTTTTCTCTTCAAATTAACGTGGCATTGAATTGCTTTAGTCTGCTAATTATAATATATTTCTGTTGAGATGTCACTGACATCATCTTTGGGTTAGGAACAGGACGTTAAATCTCTTAAATATGTGTTGTAATTGTAATTGTTGTAGTCTGCTTCACCTACAGATATTAAATGAGATACATAATTTTTCAAACAATATTTTCAGTTCATAAAGACAATTAGTAATGTTATAGAAATACCCAAAATACTTTTGTTAATTTTAAGTCAATCCAAAGACTCTGAACACAATTTGTATTACATGCAAATATTGTTAACCAGAAAAAACAAAGTACACGAAAGTCAGGCACGATGAAAGAGTTACAGCTGATCAACCTCACGGCCAAATAGATTTAAGAACAAATAATATCAGTAAGTAGTTGAAGTATTATTATAATTGGGATACTATAATAGGAGGAGATATATAAGGTTTTGAAGGGATGCAATATTTTTCAAATTTAAATAAATAAAAATTAGCAAAAATAGTGCTCATCCCTGTGCTGTGTCTGGGTTGTTGGAAGAATAGATCAAGCGATGAAGGTAATTGTCGTGGAAGGTGACTAGAACACTAAAATCCAAACCTCCGTCAGAAAGGGTGTTCGGTTCGCGAGAGGCTAGACTCTAGTTCTAATTGCTACAAAATCTTATGAATAGAAGAGATTATAGGGGATTGACTGATGATATGGTGTTAGACGGAGAGGAGTGGAGAAAGTCTATTCGTATTCCGACCCTAGTTACACTGGTATTAAAGGGAAGGTTATGATGATCAGAAAACATAGTGCTCAATGAAAAGTACAATAGAAAAATTCGAAAGCACAAAAAGACATAGTCTATACTACTTATACAATTTGAATATTCTAAGCAACATAAACGTAGTCTTCGATGCATTCAGACGATTAAGTGCCAGCATATAAATTTACAACATATATGATGATAGGCCTAATTATTCAAATGTTTGCAGGAAAAAATATAATTCAATCTGACACACACCTCATTCTTATCAAGTTTAGTGAAAAGTAATTTGAGAAATGTTCCTTTGATAAAAGTATTGGTTATCATAAATATAACAATAGAGCGAAAACTTACCGACAAGATACCGCTACCTCCACCTGCGTCGTAGGAACTGCCATGCCTCCAGGTGTGAAATGGGCAGCCATACTTATAAAGAAATATTAGATATCCCAGTTAGATGTATATTACTTAATTCTAAACGTTAAAAATTAATATAATTTATTACATGCACGTGAAACTATTAAATGTACTTTTATAATCTTATAGTTTTAGCACCTAAAGAACATAAAATTAAACATTCTTACAGTCAACCTACTCCTAGATTCTAATTTTACAGCAGGGAAGCTGCACTAATTTATGGAAGATCCCTTTGCATATACTGCTCGAGAAACATTCATTTTACTTGTAAAATCTTATTCTTAGAAGTACCAATATGCATTACTAAGCCTGAAAAAGAATTAGAAATTTAATAATTTATAATAGGTCTAAAATTAATTTAGTTGTATGAATTCAGTGACAAAACACTTCAAAACTTAACCTATAAAGCAGCACTATACAATCACTAACCACAATCTCTAACTATAAAGGTTAATCATTCCCAGTCTTAAATACCATTCACGACTGTAAGCACATATTTACGCCCTTACGTAACTTCATAAGCAACGGCAAGAAAACTTCTGACTTACGAAATTCAATAACACATTCAGAGTCATTTTCTTCACTTGTGATCTGCATACAATTTCGCAATTTCCTCAAAGCGGATCACGGATAATTTAACTCTACGTACCAAAACAGACTGTCTGATTCATAATACAAGATAAAACCCGATGTTTGGAATAACCAAGTTCGCAGAAGTCAAACAATAAATTCTCTTGTTGACATTATACAATATTGCACAAATATCTGCAGACATGTGCGCGATGTACACATCGGTTTAACGATTAAGTGTTAGACAATTTTAAAACAAATATCCTGTCTCTTTCCTTCAGCATATTACAAAATAATTAACTACTTTCGTCTATTCTTGGAATCTCAACCTTACGTAAGGACGCCTGCGAAATAACTAAAAACAAACCCGACATTATATTTAAACACTTTTCTAGATCCTTACTCAAAGTCAAACTTACAACAATAAAACTATTTCAGCAATAATAGTAATCTCTGATGCGAATGTAGTGTATAACAGTTACATAATAATTTGAGCATTTAAGAAAATATCTTAATGAAAAATGGATACTACAAATAGGTACCGATATTTAATGACCTGCAATTAAAGTTAGCCTTTGGGAATTTTTCAAATCAGTGGAATTTTTTCCAAAATTTATTTCATTCCTTTGATTACAAAATTTATTGTATTTGATGTGAAAAAATCAATCTTCATGTAAGTTTAGCAACAAAACATTGCGACACTAACATCACCATCTTCATCATTTATTTAATTTCATACTTTATAGTCCGTATGCATATTTTAGAAAAAAAATACACAATTATTAAATAAAACAGTTAAGAAAAGGACCTAACAACATACGATTAGACAAGCTAGCAATTTTGTAGTGGTGTATGAACTTGGACTTGGACTTGAACTGGACTTAAGTCCAGATTTTGAGGACTTGGACTTGAACCTCAAGGACTTGGACTTGGACTTGAACCTCAATGACTTGGACTTGGATTTGGACTTGTGTGATGAGGACTTGAACACATAGAAAATTGTAGCAATTTATTCAAACGGTTAAACTGCTGGATACATTTTCAGTGCAAACATTTGTTGATTTTCTGAAAATATTTGGCTACACATATTTGGTGCGTGTGTTGTTTTCTAAACACGTGTTTATTTTTAGAAATAAATTAAATTTTTGAAAAACTGTAGGCATAGACATGGGCGTAGCGAATGGGGGGGGGGCATGGGGGATTAATCTCCCCCATGGATTTTGGCAGAGACTATCTCAATCAAGATTTAAGTAGCTTAAATAAAATTATATCCAGCATTAATTTCAGAATTTAGTTGTCTTTGTATTTCTTTATTATTTAGTGCCATAAGCATGTTTCAAGGTTAACAGTCTCAATATGAAAACGATTGAATGGAGTAAGACAGTAAGACAGAGGGGAGGCGTGGCGAATCACGATATCCTGTAAAGTAAGTAAAGTAAACACTCATTATAGTGAATAATCAACTATGTTGATATCTATCACTTTTAAAACTACATGTTTAAACCGTTAGGCAATTTAGTCCATTTTCCGTGCAGCCAGTCCAGTGAATGTCCGAGATTTTACTCTCAGATCAGCGCGGCCGGGATTCGAGCCCACGAGGGTTCAATTCACCTCAGGATTTGTTATTAAAAACTTCATGACGTTACCCCTACGCTATTTAGACATTGTATCAACTGTATCGTAATTTATATCCACACGCTGCTCCTATATACAAAGCATTCATTCATCGTTCATTCCCGCCTTTGCCTATGACTCTATGTGTTCACAAGTAATACAAGAAATGTCCTCACCCAGGTCAACTCTGATTCTAAACATCTTTATTAGCAACACATGTTGGATAGAGGCAGATGACAAGATACCTGTAGGGCTCGTATCTAAGACATGCTCTGATATTAACTGCAGCTGCAGCCTGCAGCACGGTCATAGTAACTGCAGCTGCAGTTAGGTCTACTGTTGCATGAGTCATTAATAAGGTTTATATTCACCTTCAGTTATTTTAAAAGTGTGCAGAGGTCGAGTGAAAGAATTACATGTCATATTGCATGTTTCAGAAGAATACATTTCCAAAACAACAAGAATACATTTCCAAAACTTTATTCTGCTGGAATGCACGCCCTTGCTGTTCCAGCTGCAAGAGCAGCAGTGGAACGTGTATTCAGTCAGATCGGACTAATTATGAATCCGCATAGATGAAAATTATCTGATAGAACACTTTCACAACTTGTATTTCCTAAATGCAATGGAAGCATGTTGCAATAACTTATTTCTTGACTCATAAAAGCATTACAAGATGTTTAACTAAATAGTAGTCTAAGTTAAATAACTTGTTTTAAACTTATTCATAAATAACTGTAGCACTAACCATGATTTACTGATAGAATGTTAAAATTCTTTTTGTTCTCCTTTATTTCATTTCGTGGACTTGTTGCTTTTGGTGATTATTACCAGGTTAATTTCATATGTCTTTCTTAAATGACTTACATTTTAAATTACCGTTTATCGCTTAAAACTTCAGCAACAACTGCTCATTTTTTACAATTTTTCATTGTTTACATTTTACTTCCTAATGCAGTTATTATAATTACATGACTATAAATCAATGAGGACTTAAATTTGAGTCTCAAGGACTTGGACTTGAGCCTCAAGGACTTGGACTTGGACTTGAGCCTCAAGGACTTGGACTTGGACTTGAGTCTCGAGGACTTGGACTTGACTTGGACTTGAACAAAAAGGACTTGTATACAACACTGCAATTTTGGGTCTCGTTTTTCACGATTAGACAAGTGCGTTAATGGGAAGAAAGCTATAGGATTACATATGTGAGTGGTAAATAAGCAGTGAGAGCCAAAATTCGGGTAATTAGTTCAAAAAAGGGTACTAGCGGAATTGGAGGTTTGCGTAGGCCTACGTGTTGGTCTCAGTTCATTGACATTAGGTAGGTAGGAAAGATCGAAGAAAAAATGAAAATAAAAGATTGCTACTGTCAGCCATGACAACATCGAGCATTATTGAGACATATCCAACCTGTGAACAAAAAGGATTGAAGGTCCAAAACAGTGTCAAATCGAAAATTCAGAAAAGTTCAATTACAAATTATATCCTATAATTATATAGGCCTACACACACACACACACACACACACACACATATATTATATATATATATATATATATATATATATATATATATATATATATGTATATATATATATATATATATATATATATATATATATATATATATATCAGAATAAAGAAAAACCGTAGAAATGTCAAAGGCACTATCAACCATTGTAAACATTGAGTTCAAGAATTACAATGATGCCAATAACTAATTTTGCTAGCCAGAGGTAAACAATATCAGCTGATCGTTATTTAAAGGCATAAAATAATGAAGTTTTTGAGCATTAACAAAGCTTTTGAACGATAATGAAACACTTTAAAGCACATTTACCGTCACATCTCTCCAATATATCGTCATGACAAAAAATTATTTGAAACGAATTCCTATTAATTGGATGTATATTTTTATAATACAAAATGCAAACAAATTTAATTTCAAACCTCTTAAAGGATATTCCCCGTTCTTTAGTTTCTGGATTTCTGGAATTTGTATACCCAAATGCTCAACAATACATCCTCTTAAAACCGTTTAGAGGCCGAATATCATGAAATAAATCTGAAATTACAGAAATTACTATTAAATACACATGACAAAGGGGCTTTGTTTACCCTCACGATTAAATGGAGCATGCTTGAAATCAAGTCGCTCTTGTTACAAAACTGGTATCGCTGAATCAACAGTCATGCCATATCTACTTATTTTAAAGATCTTTGATATATATATATATATATATATATATATATATATATATATATATATATTATATATATATATATATATATATATATATATATATATAATTATACTATAGGCCTATATATGTTTCAATTTTCGATAAATGTTATAATTATTTAAAATTAAGTCATACATAGGCCCATATATGTTTCAATTTTCAATAAATGTTATACTTATTTAAAATTAAGTCAATCCTTTCTTATTCCTCAAACAAACATATTCATAACCAAATTACGCCAGTAAATTCTCCGATACGGATGTTTAGTATTCTCTCTCGACCCTATAGAGGCATTACTTTTACATGCATATGTCTGTATACCTGTGTGTGTGGGAATTTTTGTTAGGCTATAGGCCTAGTGGTTTTTCCTTTACAATTTGTGTATGATGAAATGATGACTGGATAATAGTGTTACAGCCCACAACTGGCGCCGGTTAGCCGAACTAATTAGCTAAAAATAACTCTTTATGGGGAATTTCATAAGACATCGATACAATTTGCGATTAGCCGAACGTTCGCCGAAAAGTTTTGGAGTTAGACGAGTTCGGTAAATAGCCCAAAATACCTTTGGAAATCATATGTCCTATAAGCCTATAATAATGTTCCAGTTTGACATATACATTCCCATTCGAAATTAAGGTGTTTTTTCGGAAACTTCAAATTCAATACTGAATTATATAAAAAGTACTATTTAAATATACATGTATATCAACATGTAGTTAAACATTCTATTGAATAACTACATACACCGTATGCACATACTTATGCGTTACTGCACGAGTACATGATTCTCAGGAGCGGATCCAGGAATTTTTTAAGGGGGGGGCCGAAATTTTTTAGAGAGTGTACATTTTTCCTTTCTTCAGGAGATAAGACGCAACCAGACAAATTTCTGTGGGGAGGGGAAGCTCAAAATTTAATTGTTCATTACTGCGCGTTCGGCTCATAGAGTGAGTGTATACCCGCATCTTACCCCCCCCCCCGCTCATATTCGTCAGGGGAACACCTAAAATCGCACATTTGTTTGGAAAAATAGGCTAATTTTTACACCTCTGAAGAAACTGTGCGGATCTCGACGAATTACAAAAGTGACCTAATTTTGGCGGTGGGGGGGAGGGGCTTAAGACCCTTCGAGCCAAGTCTGCTTGCACCACTGCTTTGGGACAGAGTTCACAGCTAGTGAAACGGTCAACATTGTTTTGGACCTCCTTTCATTATACAGTCCTCCTAGTATATCCCAGGAATAAATCGAGCTATTGGAACTGAGTTCCCTGTCGTACCCCTCCTCCGGGCCCCCCCTAACCACTGTCATTACTATTTTCACATCGATATTGCCATAGAAACAATGAAAATATACCCGGTCTTCCCCCCCCCCCCCCGGGCCCCCCGGGCCCCCCGGGCCCCCCGGGCCTCCCCCGGGCCCCCCCCGGGCCCCCCCGGGCCCCCCCCGGGCCTCCCCCGGGCCCCCCCGGGCCCCCCCGGGCCCCCCCCCGGCCCCCCCGGGCCCCCCCGGGCCCCCCCCGGGCCCCCCCGGGCCCCCCCCGGGCCCCGCCGGGCCCCCCCCGGGCCCCCCCCGGGCCCCCCCCGGGCCCCCCCGGGCCCCCCCGGGCCCCCCTAACCACCTCTATTATTAACATATTTTCACATCGAAATTGCTATATAAACAATGAAAATATAGTTTTAAAAATTTTGTCGGCGGACCTAAGGGGGGCCCCGGACCCCCTGGGCCCCCTGGATCCGCCACTGATGATTCTATGAATCAGTCTATTATAAACTTTTCCGTATATTTCCACGATTGCTAAGATCACATACATGTACATTAAGTTTCATTCTGATAATCGGGGGTTATTAGAGTAACCGGTTTATAAATTATAATCAGGTTTACAATCATGTGACTGTAGCGCCTCTGAGGTAGTATAAACGGAGTTCCTGAGCGCTTGCAACGAGCAGTTTAACAGATCAGTTTTGGAGTATGGAAGTGTCGTCCTAACTGACACTAAGAAAACTAGCCTGCTAAAGCTCCAGAGAGTTCAAAACGATGCCTTTAGAACTGCGCTACACAAAAGTCGATTTGTAAACATCAAGGCGTTACATGAGGCATCGGGTATGCGGCGTATGCCAACAATAAAAGTTTGAAAGTGTCACTCTTGTCAAAGCGCAAGCCTTGCAGCGCATTGACAAGAGTGAACTATTGATGGATCTTGAGCTACTCACAATATTTCTGGGCAGTTTAACCAACCCTGGTGCAGACAAATAAAGACGATGGAGATTGGAGAATCAGATGAACTCGGGGCATGCTATTGCTACTAAAACTAAAAACATCCAAGGAGGCTAGAAGTGAAGTTAAAAATGCACTTCAGAAGCTAGCCTCCCTCCCCGCTCATGCAGGAAGGTTAAATCACTAGTAGTAGGATTATTGGGGGGCTGGCACATTTTGATTTTTAAGCACAACCTAAGATTAAAACCTAGCTAAATTTCCTTTTTAGCCTTGCCCTGCCTTGATTCATCATCTTCACTCAATTAGATACACAATTAAGCATTGTTCAGCCTTGAAAATAGCTTATTTATAATTTAGCCTTGATGCTTAAATGTCACAATAAATATTAGGCACAGTCTAGCCTTCTTCATAGCTCATTTCTATTTTCTGCCTTGAAATCAGTACAATTACTATTGAAGCATAGTCTTGCCTATCAATGATTTAACACACAAGCGTAAAAATCAAGCACGACCACGCACGCAGTCGCGCGACCTCGAAAACTTTCCATGACTCATAATCATTTGACTGAGAATAGAAACCAATGGAAAAACCCAGTTTCTATTCAACTATAAATAGCTCGTCATATGCGTATGAGTCACGCGCCGCCCACAGCTCACGAGGACAAAAACGATTTCAATTCACATCATTTCATCCACAAGGCAGAGACAAAATGATTTTAACAGGCATCTTTAGCCTTGATACCTAAGCTTATATCTATATTAGCCTTGTCATCAACGTATGTACTGAAAGTATGATAACCACTCTCCTAGCCTAGCTGTAAACGGTCGGGTTAAAATAACGCAGCTGTTCAGCTACCTTAAAGAAACTATACATGTATGTAAAAGCCTATACCCGAGACAGCAGAGTATACTCTCAGATACTTAGCTTAAAATAACAGCTGGATGTTTATATATACTGAGCGCTGTAAAAAGCTCTAGTAAAAAGACACAGCTACTCGATGCCGATGCTCAGATGTTGTAACTCTGTGGAAAGCGAAAGTGAAAAGCCTATACGTGTATATTTCTACAGTATACTTTCCAAAATTCATAAATGTAGTTACTTTATGAAGCAATCAATATATTTACTGTTACCCAAATATCAAATTCATAGCCATCTTCGCTGTGTCTTAAGCTAATGTACGTGGTACACTGAGTTACACATCAGCAGCTATAATCTTTTTATAAGACAGCAGAGTATACACGAGTAGACTCTGCTGCAGCCTACACGTTAAACAGCTGGAAAGTTGAGCTTCAGTAGTGGAGTGGTACTCATTCCGTGAATAGCAAAAACATAAATATAGAAAAGAAAATGAAAATATAATAAAAATTAAAAATATATGAATTTTATTTAAATATTTTTTCTTACATATATAAAATGGAAACTCAAACGGTGAAACAATTGCGACTTGTCGCGAAGCAACGAGGTATTAAAAGATACTATTCTCTTCGCAAGGCAGAGCTTATTGATGCGTTGTCATCGACATCACAAACAATCGGTGGTGTTGTAGATTTGCTCAATTCTCCTGTACCAGATATTCAACAACCGATTTTAGTTCCAACTAAATATAAACCATCACCCAAGAGACATTATGGCAATTTGCTCGACACACCGGTGCCTGATATAAAAACTGAGATTCTTGCACCAATTAAGACTGGAGTAATGGCAACTATCAAATCATATTGGGATTGGCTGGTAAGCGATGTACCAAGCAACATTAAAAGCAAAGTAAGAGAATCGTATAAGACACTAAAGTCTAAAGTTGAGAACATATTCAACAAGTCTAAGGCGGATACGTATGAAATCAAAGAAACAAAATCAGCTTTAAAGGGATTCACTAAGCAATATACCATTGATGGTCGAAATGGAGTGGATGCAGTGTCATTTCTCAATAGCGTTCAGACAAAAGTGTTAAATGTATTAAACAACAACCCTCAGTCAAAAGTTAATCTAACACTCACATGTACAATGGAAAGGGTGGATTTGAAGACTGAGGAAATTACATCGTCTGACGCCCCTTTTCTTTCAAAAACTGAAATAATTTTACCATCCACAGATACCGCAGAGGTGTATGAAAAGACTAAACGTAAAATGCTAGAGTCAATGGCTAATTTTCAGATGCGGGGTAGTAATTGGAGATTTCGCAGAGTGATGAAATTAGAAATAAATACTGTAGAATACAAGCCACTACGAGGTAGCTCCTACATTCCTCTTCCTGAAGAATTAGCTGATAAAAAGGCTATTATAAATATGAAAAATGAAGACGATCAGTGTTTCAAATGGTGTATAGCTAGAGCCTTAAATCCTGTTGAAAAAAATCCACAACGCATTGATAAACAATTAAAGAAGCAGGCCGAAGAATTTAACTGGAATGGTATTGATTTTCCGGTTAATTTGAAAGATATTGATAAATTTGAAAAGAATAACAATGTATCAATTCATGTGTTTGGATATGAAAAGCTAGAGGCGTGGGCCAAAGAAGAAGAATTAATACCATTAAGGATTTCAACGTTAAGTAGTCAAAACGTAGTAGATTTGTTACTCATATCAGAAGGTGATAATAATCATTACTGCTGGATTAAGAACTTCAATAGATTGATGTCAATAGAAGGAAATCACCATGCAATGCATTACTGCAGACGATGCTTAAACGGTTTCACAAGTGAAAATGCTCTTAATAATCACACTGAATATTGTTCACAACACGACGCTCAAAAAATTGTGTTACCTGACTCTGGAACGTTTATGAAATTCAATCACTATAAAAAATCGATGCGAGTACCATTCATAGTTTACGCAGATTTCGAGTCATTTATTAAACCGATTGATACACGTCAGCCGGATCCAAGCAGGTCAACCACTATCCGATACCAGAAACATACACCTAGTTCATTCTGTTATTACATCAAGTGTTTTGATGATAGCATTTACTCGCAAGCTCCAGTCACTTTTACTGCAAAGAATGATGATGACGATGTTGCTCAAATATTCTTTGACACTTTAGAGCAAAATATTAAAGAAATATACAATCAGTTCAAGTTTCTAAACCAATGATATTCGATGAATCTGCCGCGAAGAAATTCAAGGCCGCAAAATCATGTCATATTTGTGAAAAAGAGTTGGGTAACGATCGTGTCAGAGACCACTGTCATCTATCTGGCAAATTCCGAGGAGCAGCACACGATAAATGTAATTTACAATACAAAATTCCAAAATTCTTTCCAGTAGTTTTTCACAATTTATCAGGATACGACAGTCACTTATTTATAAAGAAGTTGGCAGGTGGACAAATTAATTGTATTCCGTGTAACGAAGAAAAGTACATCAGTTTCTCTAGGGAATTGCTGGTTGACAAGTTTATAAATAAAACAGGTAAAGAAGTACTAGTGAAACGAGAATTGCGGTTTATCGATAGCTTTAGATTTATGGCTTCGAGTCTTGAGAAACTTTCAAAGAATCTAAGTAAAGATCAGTGTAAGAATATTGCAAGTAAGTATTCTGGAAAGCAATTGGATTTGCTGTTGAGAAAAGGAGTTTACCCGTACGATTATGTTAGTTCGTCAGAAAGACTTGATGAAACTAAACTACCGCCAAAGGATGCTTTCTACTCAAAACTTAACGATACCAATATCAGTGATGAAGACTATAAACACGCAGAGACTGTTTGGAAAGAGTTTGGTTGTAAAACATTTCGAGACTATCACGACTTGTACAATATATCTGATGTGCTTTTACTAGCAGATGTCTTTGAAAATTTTAGAGATGTATGTATGACCCACTATAAATTGGATCCTGCGTGGTACTACACTTCGCCAGGACTAGCTTGGGATGCTGCGTTAAGATTAACTAAAGTTGAACTCCAATTGTTGAGCGATTACGATATGCTGCTGATGATTAAGCACGGAATAAGAGGTGGTGTAAGCACTATTTCAAACCGATATTCAAAAGCTAATAATAAATACATGGATGGGAATTTTAACGTTAATGATCCTTCCAAATTTATCAAATACCTGGATTCGAATAACCTTTATGGCTACTCGATGAGTAAGCCCCTACCCACACACGGGTTCGAATGGATGACAGAAAAAGAACTGGAGAACTGGAAAGAAATGAAGTGTATCCTCGAAGTTGACTTGGAATATCCTGCAGCGCTGC
Source organism: Enchytraeus crypticus (assembly GCA_905160935.1). Taxonomy (NCBI): domain Eukaryota; kingdom Metazoa; phylum Annelida; class Clitellata; order Enchytraeida; family Enchytraeidae; genus Enchytraeus; species Enchytraeus crypticus. Next base: position 224,988 of record CAJHZI010000739.1, on the reverse strand, counting down.
ACGACCTGCATAATGACTATCCTTTAGCCCCCGAAATTGTGAAAGTGAATAAAGTAGAGAAATTGATACCGAATTTGAATGATAAAACAAAGTACACATTACATTACGAGAATTTGAAACTGTACGAAAGTATGGGACTGAAAATTACCAAAATACACAGAGGCATAAAATTTGAAGAAAGTCCATGGCTTAAAACTTACATCGATTTAAATACACAGCTACGCACTAAGGCTGCCAACGACTTTGAGAAAGATTTCTTTAAACTAATGAACAATAGCGTTTTTGGAAAAACTATGGAGAATATTGAAAATAGGATAGATTTCAGATTGGTTGATAATAGAGAAAAGGCTGTTAAATTGGCTGCAAAGCCGTACTATGACCGAACAGTGATATTTGACGAAAATCTTGTCGGCGTCCACATGAGAAAGACTAAATTGGTATACAATAAGCCAATATACCTAGGTATGGCAATATTAGATTTAAGTAAAACTTTAATGTACGAATTTCACTATAATTACATAAAGGAAAAATACAATGATAAAGCCAAGCTGTTGTTTACAGACACGGATTCGTTGATGTACGAAATACAGACGGAAGATTTTTACGCAGACATATCTAATGACGTCGAACGCAGATTTGACACTAGCGATTATCCGAGAGTTCATCCATCAGGCATTAAGACTGGAGTTAACAAGAAAGTCATTGGAATGTTTAAAGACGAAGCTTGTGGAAAGGAAATTGAAGAATTTGTTGGATTGAGAGCAAAGTTGTACTCTTACAAATTAGCAGATGAGGAGCACAAGAAATGTAAAGGTGTCAAGAAGAATGTTGTTGAGAGGACAATAACACATGATGATTACAGAGATTGTCTGTTTGAGAAAAATTACCATTCTAGAAGCATGAACGTTATTAGATCACGCTTGCACGATGTCTATACTGAGGAAGTCAATAAAGTTGCTCTCAGCGCAGATGACGATAAGCGAGTAATCATGGGCGATGGCGTTCACACTCTAGCTTACGGACATTATAGTTTAAATATATAAAACATATTTTTATGGATAAAGTTTGCGCCCCTCGTGAGGGGGGCAAACTTTATAGCTTAAATATATAAAACATATTTTTATTAATATTTTCAAACAACATTTGGTTTGAAAATAATTCATTAAAACCAAGCAACTTTAGGATCATCTTTGTCTGTATTAAACCCATCAATCTCTGCATATAGATGTCCTGTGTATTTTCCGGAATTGATTTCTCTTACTGTAAACTCAAATCTTTTAGGCTTCTTTACCAAATTCTCCTCTTTAATGTATTCATTAATCTTATTTGTGGACCAAACTTTTATATGGTCGTGGTCCTCGTTTTGCACAAGATACAGAATATATGATTTTCCGTAATTTGTGTTTATGGATTTCAGTCCTTTGACATTATATCTTTCTCCAGCATGAAGCTTTTGAAACTTGAGTACTTCCGAGTTTACGTTTTTAGTTGCCATTTTATATAGTCCAAGAAAATATTTAAATAGAAATTTTTTATGAATCTAAATTTTGTAAATTAGATATGGGAATCCATTCATTAAATTTCTTGTTGTAACCCACCCATTTAACCAAGGCATGTTCCACACCTTTAATCTTTTTCCGTTGTAGAACCTTTTCAATTCTATAATTTTCTTGATTTGTCTTCTGCAATTCTTCTGCGTAAAAACCTCCTTCTATCTCTTCGCCTAACGAATCTGTCAATTTATAAGTGATCGGGGATGTGTATTGCACTTTGGATATCTTGTACACCGCTTCAGACCAATTGGGTAGGAATCCCTTTTCAAACACACCCTTAATCCGACTAATTCTAACTCTATCGCCAACCTCAAATTTTCGATTCGTTTCCAAATTTCTATACTTCCTACTGTTAATTATAAATGCTTCGTTTTCCTTTTTACTCGCCTCAATTGGAGTCATTTTTACAGTCGAATGTTTCGTGTTGTTATACTCTGCAATTAAATCGTCAATCATATCAATCCAATTTCTCGTATTTTCCGCAGTAAATCTTTTCCACATCTTTTCCTTGATACTTCTATTGAATCGTTCGACGACTGCTGATTTATGTTCACCAAATGTAGAGTATCTATTGATATCAAGTTTCTTTAACCAATCATCCAAGTTTTTGTTGTAAAATTCCTTACCCTGATCAACCCATAAATGTTTAGGCTGTCTTCCCGACGATGACACTATTTGTTTAAATGCCTCTGCAGTTGTTTCACCTCTCTTGTCTTTCAACGGAATGCTCCACGCATACTTGGAAAACACATCAATGACGTTAAGCATGTATCTGTAGCCCTTATTTACTCTACTCCACTCCTGCATTTCGATTAAATCTGCTCCCCATATCTCATCAACTTCAAACACGTGAACTTGTCGTCTTGTAAATTTTCTGCGAATCGGTTTGTGTAATTCTCTAGCCAATTCTTCAAAGGGTCCAACGTTTCGCTTCAAACCTCTTTCTTCGCTGGACCCCTCTATTCGTTTTTTGACTCAACACCAAGACCAAACTTTGCCTTATTTTTCATGATGTGGTATACAAATCGAGCCATATTTCTTTGTGCACTATCAAATCTTGAATCATTAGCAATTTCGTATGCTCGATGAGCCAAAGCTTCGTCGCTTATATTTCTGCTCGCTGTATCGGTATTTGCAGTATAAAACTGGTCGTGCAATTTACACATTCCATCCAACTCATTTATACCCTGATAACCTTCGCGATTTCTCAGTTCGTACTTTGTGCCTGGACCGCAGTACGAATACTTGTTGAGATTATTAAATGAACCGTTAGGTACGTACTCTCCACGTCTGGCAGGTAAATGTAGTTCTCCAACTGTATTTCCAACTGCCGATAACACATTATTAAACACACCCTGACCCGAGACAAATTTTGACTTTTTACTTCCACACACTCCACAAATAGCAAATTGCTGTTTTCTATTATTAGCAGTTAACCTTTCCTGCGTCTGTGTAGAATCAGTTTTCCTTTTACATTTCAAGCAGTACATTTTTAAATTACATTATAAAATTTTATAACATAATTTTCATATTAGAAAACTTATTAATCTATAATAATCGGAGTCTGACCATCGGATGTTAGGTACATCACTCTATCGGAAAGTATCGTAACATACATATGAGTATGTTCTGGAACATTTTGACTAAATTTAAAATTAAGTTTCATATTCATAACATCAGTTTTGATTCTTTCACTCTGATGTCTTACATCAAAGACTACAAGTGGAAATAGCTTTTTGTAATTCATCATATCGATCTGTGTACCTCCAATTAAATGATTAAAACCAAAGTGTTCCTTCTTAAATTCATCCGCCATAGCGCAGAAATCTACATAGTCATTTGTAGCAAAGTTTATTCTCGGTTCATCTGCAGGATATCTCTGATCATTCAATTCAACAAAAGCACTAGTCAAGTTAAGGTGATCAAACACAGCTGGATTTTGTTCCTGTGTTCTTGATTTGTCAGTTTGAAATCCAACAATTATCCATCTAGGCTTTTTACTTCCAGCGTCTCTATTGATCATGCATTCAAATTCCCGCACGTTGTGCGTAACTGTAGTACGTTGGTCAGTTCTTCTGCTAAAACTTACTGGAATTTTCCTTTTACTTACAACAGACTCTCGCAGTGAAGTTATCATTTCAACTGACGGTTTTATTCTTGGTACCATCCACCTAATATCCGTTAGTGAAACTTTACCTTCAAAAACGTTATTCGCTTTATGAATTGCTGATGTGTTTTCTGTTCTAGTGAACCTCAACGTATGTCGCAAATTGTAAAGTACTTTGTTATAATCGGAAAATCCAAATAGATGCGAAAATGGAATGTTGAATGAAAATTGACCTGGCGCATCGTTGTTCATTAGAAGTTGTCGGCGAATCGCAAATCCTTCATTGTAATCTGGATTTTCTTGCGGTGTAAAATGATTGGCAACAATGGCTGCGCCTCCTGCAACTGCTGGAGATTGTCTATATTTAGAGGACACTGCACCGACGTTTGTGTCCTTTCTCCAACATTGATTCAATCCCGCGCTGCTATTGAAATCGTCAGGATAAGACAAATAACCCAACATTGATGTAGTCTGTCCTGGAAAACGTAATATTTCAATTGATTTACCTCCTAGAATATATTCAATATTTTCAAAGAAGTAAGGAATAGCATTATTTATCAAAGCTATTTGAGCTGTTCTATCAAAAGCATCGCCATTGTCATTTCGAACTAATCTTCCCTTTATTTTAAGGAAGCTTTTAGCTGGGTTGTAATACGAATCACTTGCAGGAATATCAATTTCAATAACATGACCATTAGCATCAAAGTCGGCTTTAGTCTGTGGAATAAAAGACGAGTATTGACAACTTTCTACACTATTGTCTACAATATTGACGTTGGTTGAGAGAATATTTCGTTTGGCAATTCAGTTTCCATTTTATATATATAATAATAATTTTTAAACTAAAATCGTTTTAATCCACTGCCCGATTTTTGTAGTTGTTCTAGTATCTGTTCCGATTCTGGAGTTAGACGACTATTTTTGCTTGCTATCTTTCTAATTAATGCTTTGCCGCCCTCTGTCAAACCGAATGCAGCAATATCACCTACTGCTCCTAACATTGGCTTTGCAATTAAATCTTTATTCTGATAGACGTACGAACCCATATCTTTCAGTGTATCGACAAATCCCCGTCCATGTACCAGAGTTTGTTTTGAACTGTATGCTTTGCATTTCTCTTTGACAATCATTTTACTAAATACAATATATTTTTAATTAGATTTTTCTCTAATTAGTAATACAATAGTAAGTCTTTCACCCATCAGATCGATAAGTTTGTTGTCTTGATCGGTCAGCCGCAGTTTTATACTATCAATTTCAAGCCTATTAACTATTGGTAAAAATATCAATTCAGGAGTAGGATTCTCTATGATTTTATAGCCTGGATTTACTCTCTGTGTGAATGTATGAATAACATTAGATCTTTTACCATTAAGATAGTTACCAATAGCAATATCGCAATGGACTTGTATCGAATTGACTTTTTCTATATCAATTATGTTGGGAGACAGATGAGTTCCATTTGACAGTTTTTCATCGGTGAATCCTAGAGTAGACCCTAATGAATTGTCAATTCCAAAGTCAACCATGTACTTTTCGTGTGATATAGTCAAAATTGTTTTGAAAATTAAATGACTTATATTTATGTAATATTTTTCATTAATTGTATCGTAGTCACCGTTTCCTCGCATTTCCCATTGAATCGTAGCGTTAATATCTTTTAATTCGTAAGCACCTTTTGAAAGCGTGATTATTTTCCAAGTACTTCCGCCGTCGGTGGAATATTTAAATTTATTGTTGACTTCCGTGATGTTAGGAATTGAATTGTACGTCATCAGAGATATAAATGCTACTTCATACTTTTTCTTAGGATCCAAACTTATTGGAGGGTGCAGATATGTAGTAAAATCTGTTGACGTGCTCGACTGAGTTAATTTCGCCATTTTTTTATAGCAGGATTAAATTTTAAACTGGATATTTTAGAGAATTTCGAAATGGTTTTTATATATATCATCATATTTCCCCTTGGTGATTGCACCAATTCTTAGCAGTTCATCCAATATACCAACTGCGGTATTGTATGCTCCATTGTTTCCAGCTTCTAGCGCTGCAAGATTTTCCACCAGCAGATGGACCAATTGATCTGAATTTTCATAGTGTACAACTTGATCTCCTTTTGGTCTACCTCGTCCACGTTTTTGTTTACCTGCAGGCATTACAAGTTTTCTCTTCTTCTTCTTAAGTCCTTCTCCGACAAGTTCACTCCCTGCTTTTACCCTAGTTAATATATTCTTGTATTTTTCCAGTGTTTTCTGTTGAGACTCGCATATCGTTTTCTCAGCTGGAGTCTTTTTACTGTTGTTTCCTAAAAACTGCCCTATTCGTCTATTATGCGTTTGAATCTCCTTTAATGTTGCTTCAATTTCATTATTTTCATAGACTTCACTTGGAAGTTTCAGGTCGAGCAGATCTAGATTCTCTCGATCACTTTCATTGAGATTCTTGTCTAAATTAATAATTACAGGATCCCTCCTTGGTGTGGATTCACGTTCAGGAATAGGTGAATCATAAAATGGCATTGCCTGTATAGCCTCTCTCTGATCATTTGAACGCATCAATTGATTAGTAAAGGGAACTAAAATATCACTCAAGTTTTGTTTGTTGTCGACAATCTTTTGTTCTAGAATTTGAGCCGTTTCCTTTGTAGTGTCGATTAACGGTTTGAATAACTTTGCTTGACTCTCATATGACTGTTGATTGCCTAGTTTCTCATTCAGAAACATTTGTTTGACTTCGTTCTTGGCCTTGTTATACCGGTTAATATCAAACTCCACCATCATTTTATTACATACATATATTTATTTATTAGGTATTTTTAGGTATTAGGTATTATTAGGTATTTTTATGTATTATTAGGTATTTTTATGTATTATTAGGTATTTTTAGATATTATTAGGTATTATTAGGTACTATTAGGTATTATTAGATATTTTTCAGGTATGTACATTGCATTGTAATTTAACAAATATCTACCACATTCAGGTTCCTCCCACAGATTTACAACAACGTAACCGTGCTTATTCATCCAAGCTTCATTACATATTTTTTCAAACTCTTCAAATGACATATCACCACTTACGTGAGTGTCATAGAAATATTTAAGCGATTTTTTATCATGTCGAAATAGAATAAAAATATTAGCATTTTGTCGAATTCCATGTTTTTTCAGCTTATGAATGCTCTGACATAAATAGAATACATTCGCATTATTATGTCGACCTTGACAGAAGTAATCTGTCATATCTTTCTGATTTTCATTCATGACGTCATCAAATATTACAATATGTGTTTTATTTCTATCGAGTTCAGAAGGGTGAACTATTCCATCATCTGGGTTGTGAAAAGTAACAATATCTTGACTTGTTTTAGACTTCTTCCTTGATTCATCATTACAATCCCGAAGGAATTTATACGCGTCTTGATCGGGTGTCATTGTGTACACCATCATATCATCATAGTACACTAATTTTTTCATAATGAAGTTCATCATTAGATTTGTCTTGCCACAACCGGTGCTGCCAGCTAGTATCATAAATATATTTTTAGGAAATATATCGTGATGCTTGCTCTCATAGTTGCTACCGTAAATTTTTTGATAAATTTTCGAATAGTTAGTATTCAAGTCTACCATTTTTATGTAGTAGTTATTATTTTAAATTGTTTCTTTCGTATAATTCATCTAATACATCCTTGAATAGACTCCCATTGTTCAGTTTATATAGCACGTAAATACAGTAATGACCGCAGATGACTTCGTTTGGTGCTTGAATTTTAAAAGTGTTAAAATAATTTTCCTTTCCTTTACAATAATGTTGAACTTCTGATGGAGGTATGAAGCCGTAACTATCAAAATATAGACATTTGCCATTCTTACTATAAAGAAATACCCAATGGGTCCCGTTCCCTTCGCTGTCATCAATATTAAGAATTAAACTTTCGTTATTACTAACTGATCCCTTTAGCTCATCTCGCATGAATACACCTTTGAAATTTTTTACATTTAGCTCTTTACATTTTTTTATTATATCAAAGTTGCTTAGCGGTTTAAGAGATTTGAATGAGTTTAAAAATTGGGGGAAGTTTATGCCTCCCCCTGTCTTTCTAAAAAAACTCCTGATCCACCTCTTTCCAAATACAATCCATTACCCCACTGAGCTCCTTTCAAATTCTTGACGCATCCACCGAGTCCAAATTTCTTCAACGCATTTGATAGCGTTTTACCTATAACGGGGATTGGAGCTATTGCGTCGCTGATTAAGCCTGCGCCGAGTTGTTGCTTGGTTATGTTTTCCAATTCTTGATTATGTCTCTTCATTTCATTTGTCTGTCTAGTCGAATTCACTGCCGAGCTAATTCCACCTGCCAATCCACCTATAGCTCCCACGATGGCGGGAATGGCTGCTGCCAACAACGGCAGAAATCCACCATTCTTTTCCATGTACTTTAATTGTGCTCTACTCAGACACAATTCTATTCCAGATGTAGCCTTTTTAATTTTATTAATTTGAGTTTGGGTGAGAGGAAGATTCGTATTACCCGACAAATTCTTTTTTAATATTCGTATTTTAACCTCTCTATCATGATCGCACGCGCTCTTTAGTTTTTGGACCTGACCTTTAGTCAACGTTACACCGTAGTTTGTATACTTTGACATTTTTATATAACATTTAAATTTTTATTATAAAATGAGTACTATATCGAAAACTGGTGGTAAATCGCATTCAACAACTGCTGATTTGATGGAGCATGTAGACTCAGTTTTCAGACCAATTGTCAAGCTTGTTGATAGACTCGACAGTACAAAAGTTGACAAATCTGGAGGAGATATCACTGGAGACATTAATATGAGCAACAATAGAATTTTAAATGTTAAACATCCTCCAGAAACCGATGTGGACGTCATCACAAAGGGGTACTGCGATCGTTATGTTAACCAATTTGGTGATAATTTGAGAGTAGGTATCCTAAAAGAAGTAGAACAAAACGTAGTTGCTAATGACATTGCTGTACAAAAAAATATTGATACGAAACTCAGTGTGAATGGTGGTTCAATGAATGGAGATGTTGATATGAGCAACAATAAAATTTTCAATGTTAAGCAACCTCCAGAAAGTGATTTGGATGTCGTTACAAAGAGGTACTGCGATAGTTTTGTTAACGAATTTGGACAAAATTTAAGATTAGATATCTTAAAGGATGTAGAACGAGATGTTGTTGCTAATGACATTGCTCTACAAAAAAATGTTGATACGAAACTCAGTGTGAATGGTGGTTCATTGAATGGAGATGTTGATATGAAGAATAATTTAATTTTTAATGTTGGTTTCCCCAGTCAAACATTTGATGTGGTAAACAAGAAGTATCTACAGATTGCTAGCATGAAAGATAATGTTGATTTTAAGAAATTAATGGCTATTTGTTTTCATCTTTTAGCTATTATGACAAAATATTCTGGGGAACTAAGCGAAATCAATAATTACAGGAAAGAATTTCAAAGAAAATATACATATTTGGAAAATATTAACTCGATACATATGAAATTGTATAATGGCGAAGAAATTCATTCTGACGTGGGAGGAATTCTTTCACCGTTTACTACTGATTTGAAATGTTTACTTTTAACAATAATTGAAAAACTACCGAGAAATATGTTTAGTGACTTGGAAATAACTCTAGATCGCGCTAATTTAATAGCAACACCTGAAGAGGGTACACCTTTATTGAAAATTAGGCAATTTATTTCAAAACTTGTAAGAGATCTAGATCCAGATCGAAAGAAATCAGACTTGAAATTAATATTACGAAAAAATTTAACGTTTGTTGATTTAGGATTTCATTACGTTTCAGATTCTCTACTAATGAGGTTTGTGATAAAAGTGTAGCCGTAAATTGCGATATTTAAATTCGTTAATAAATGTATTAACAAATTTTTATGTAAATTCAGAAATAATCTGATTATAGGCTGCCTCAGCAAGATTTCCGTTACAGGAGACAACAAAGTCAAATCTTTCATTAAGTTTATTTAGTTTTTCAATTTCTGTATTTAGTTTATTACTTTTAGCTTGAAAATTAAATTTATTGGCGAAGGCTGTCAATATACCGCTTGAAGTGGATAACACTATTATAGCAACGGGTGGAATTACAACAGCTGTAGCAGTTGCAGCTAGCACTGCGGAAATTACGATCGAAGCCACCGCGGTAGTGTAGGAAAGTGTTTTTATAATCTTTCGCTTTTTCTTTAGTTTTTTAACAACTGTTTGCCTTTCTTCAAGCTTTCTAATTAAAAATGCTTTCAGTTTACTTGAAAGCGAAGTGCCATCTACTGTGTCTGTCATTTTTTTATTATGTGTAATTATTATTTTAACATAAAACATTTACAAACGAGAAAATTATTTGATTATTGTTTGTAAATTTTGAATTTTATTTAAATATTTTTTTCTTACATATAAAATGAAATACTCGGCCGCCGAATTGAGACAAATGTTGATCGATGCTGAAATCACACCAGCTCTACGTGCTGGAAAAACAGAGTTGTTTATGACTTTTGAAAATGGACTTTTGAAGAGAGAAGAAGTGTTTCCTCCATAGGATGAAGATACGACAACAAGAAAGAGAGGAAGACCAAGAAAATGTCCACTAAAAGAGGTTGATCCACAAAATGAAGAAGACAAACCTAGAAGAGCAAGAGGAAGACCAAGAAAATGTCCACTAAAAGAGGTTCAACCAAAAAAGATTATACACCAGAGGCATGAGTACTTGAGAGATATAAGAAATAACCCTAAACCTGTAAGATTGGAGAATACCATCACTGGTGAAGTTATTGAATTCCGGTCGATGTATGAAGCCGCTAAAGAAACTAAACATGATCTAAATTTCTTTAAAAGAAACGAAGGAAAGATTGTAGATGGATCTTATAAAGTTATAATGATTGAATGAAAGTTTTAATAGTATATTTACTATTGAAACGCTTAGCTCACGAGGAAGCTGTGGGCGGCGCGTGACTCATACGCATATGACGAGCTATTTATAGTTGAATAGAAACTGGGTTTTTCCATTGGTTTCTATTCTCAGTCAAATGATTATGAGTCATGGAAAGTTTTCGAGGTCGCGCGACTGCGTGCGTGGTCGTGCTTGATTTTTACGCTTGTGTGTTAAATCATTGATAGGCAAGACTATGCTTCAATAGTAATTGTACTGATTTCCAGGCAGAAAATAGAAATGAGCTATGAAGAAGGCTAGACTGTGCCTAATATTTATTGTGACATTTAAGCATCAAGGCTAAATTATAAATAAGCTATTTTCAAGGCTGAACAATGCTTAATTGTGTATCTAATTGAGTGAAGATGATGAATCAAGGCAGGGCAAGGCTAAAAAGGAAATTTAGCTAGGTTTTAATCTTAGGTTGTGCTTAAAAATCAAAATGTGCCAGCCCCCCAATAATCCTACTACTATCACTAACACAGAGAGCTTGTCACAACGGTCATCAGTTCACTGAGACGATAACAAGCGACCGCAAGTCACTCTTTCGGTAGAGGCGGGACTGACCTCGGTCAATCTCTCCTCTGCTTAACTGCAGACCTCGAGGCGACTCGTTCCATGGTCGGTGGTGCTAGCTTCGGCTCGTTAATTAGGAAAATATATGGGCGGGACCTGGGAAGGGATTTCCTGACTTGAAATACCCTGGACTGCGAGGGATACCCCACCCCGATGGTACTCCACCTCGGACACCCAAGCGTAAGTTCCCTAGCTGAGATGGTGTACCGACCGTGGTAAACTGGGTGGGGTACCTTGGTAGGGGTACCCTGGATGTGGTAGGCCTACCCTGGAAGGGGTACGCCCGGAGGTGGGGGCGCTCTGAGGTGAGGCATCCCGAGGTGGGGCCATCCCGGATGCCCAGAGGTGGGATACACTGAGATGAGGCACTCCGGAGTGGAAGCATCCTGGGATGGGTGCACCCGACATGGGGGTACCCCGGGTGAGGTTACCCCGGGGTAGGGGTACCCCGAGTTATGCGTACCCCGGGTTAGAGGTACCCTGGGTTAGGGATACACCAGGTTAGGGATACCCCAGATTAGGGTACCTCGGGCTAGTGGTACTCACGGTTAAGGGTATCCTGGGTTAGGGGTTGGGATACCCCGGGATGGGGATACCTGGGGTGAAGTTACCCCGGGGTGGGGTAACCCCGGAGTGGGGCTACCTCGGAGTGGGGTAACCCCGGGGTGGGGTTACCCCGGGGTGGGGTTACCCCGGGGCGGGAGTACCCCGGGCTGGGGGCACCCGGGTTAAGGGTACCCCTGGGGTAGGGGGTACTCCGGGGTGGGGTACCACGGGGTAAGGGTACCGCGGTGTAAGGTACCCCAGGGTATGGTAACCCGGGGTAGGAGTATCTCGAGGAAGGAGTCGGGGTACTCTGTAGTGGGTGAGTATACCACGGCCTCTGGATATCACGGCCCCGGGGATATCCAGATAAAGTTTGCCTTTGAAAAAGAGACAGAGGCAGGCAGAGATTAGGTATGTTAGATGACTTAAAGGTCCCACTCATATGTGGACATGAAGAGGAAAGCGGAAGACAAGGAAGAGTGGAGGCATTATATATCATGGACCTGCCAGTACTCAGTGCACTAAGAGATTTATATATATATATATATATATATATATATATATATATATATATATATATATATAAAGATATATATATATATATATATTAGAAATATATGTATATTTCTTATTATATATATCCGCCTTTGACATGGCAACTTCTTTGTAAATTTATATAAAATTTGAATACATTAAAAAAATAAAAATTATAAATTTTATTATAATTTTTATGCAATTACATTCTTATAAACTGAATCATATTGAACGTTAAGTATAACTAGTTAGTAAATACTGCTATGTTAGCCACAAAAAAATTTTGCCACTCGGATTTTAGCCTAAAATGTACCTCACCGCCCAAATGTGGCTATTCCGGATATCAGCCAAAAAGTTATTTTATTCAGCCTAAAATCCTTAAAAAATCTGGCTGAGGGGTCTAAGAGGTGTTACAACAAAAATATGATTACAACTTACAAGTCTTTTAGACATCCTTAACCAGTATAATTAAGTTAAGTAGGTTTTACGTCATACGGAGAAATACTAGTTACTGAAAATTTTACAAATGGTATCCATTGTAAACAACATGATTATTAGTAAACTTATCAATTTTTTAAAATTAAATTTTATTTAAAATTTAATATACTGCGTAATTTCTTGCTAAAGATGTGTAACTTGAAGAAGCTCTCCTTGCTGCTCGTGACGGTTCTTATCGCTCTTACTGTCTTACTGAATTGATAATATCTCTTTTTCATCCATTAGGTTAAAGGTTAATTGCGTACTATTGTGACAGGCAGGGATGGAAAATTGAGCACTTGGAAAATTTGGTTTTAAATAGAAATGAATTTAACTGAAAGTTGCAACTCAGTTTTGACGATATACGTCTGTGGAGTTTGATTGTTTTGTCTTCAAGTAATTTAAAATACGATTTAAGTAAATTAGCGTATTATAATTAATTAATTTATTTAACAATTCATACAGGCAAGTTTGACAATAATTAACTACTTTCATATTCATTATTCATATAAACACACACACACACACACACACACACACACACACACACACATATATATATATATATATATATATATACACACACACACATATATATTATATCTTAGTCCACAGAGTGCCACTACACAGATCATTGGCCAGCCCATGGTCTGTAACTCCTCCACATATTTCTATCCTCTGCCTTTCTCTTCGTGTCAACATAAGAATTAGTTCTCAGATCATCGAGTATCCCACGTCTTGGTCGTCCTCTAACCTTTTTCTGTCAGATACATTTTTAATAAGTTATTTTATATATTTTTTATATATTGTGTATCAAAAATATATACCATTTTTTATATATATATTATATATATATATATATATATTTATACATAATTTTAAATACCATTATGTATACATGTATAATTATATATATATATATATATATATATATATATATATATATATATATATATATATATATATATATATATATATATATATATGTATATATAATATATTATATGTGGGCCTATAAATTGTTTGAGCTGGTGGCTAGTTGGAAGTTGTTCAACTGTGGATCAGTAGGTACAGTGTTCAAATCCAGATCCCAAAATCTGATGCTAAATTTGGCTTTTTCTTTTGTTTTAGCTGTATATGTACTGTAATATATATATATATATATATATATATATATATATATATATATATATAATATATATATATATATATATAATTATATATATTTATATATAACATGACTGTATATCTTACTCTTTGTCTCTGTTAAATTATATACAACTGTTACAGATAAATGAAAGAATTTCCTGCATACTAGGTAGTCAAAATTATGATTTTGATATAATATATATATACTAGCAAAGGAGATTTTGTTTATTGAAGAGTCCTATATAAAAAATGGAAGAGACGCCATTTGTCTCTCGAGAGATTATGAAAGATTTGTATGTGGCTGTGAGTAACGGTAATGCAGGATTGCTTTCTAAATTGCTGCCAAATTCAACAGAAAATCTATCACTCTCCTTTTGTAAGTAATTCCATCTGTTCTGTTAAATTTATGTTAATAAATAATTTTAGTCAGAATATGTAACTGTTGAGAAATTTGCTGTGTATAGCATCACATTCTAGCCTCCTAGATTTGATGGTATTGTTGTTGTACAGAAACGATTTTACAATTTTGTTGAAAGTTTATTTAATTTTACTGTACCCTTTATCATGCATTAATAATAATAATAATAATAATAATAATAATAACTCATTATAGAGTGAAATAATCAGCTATATTGATATCTTTCACTTTTAGTACCACATGTTATATCCGTTAGGCAATTTAGTTTATTTTCCGTGTAGCCAGTCCAGTGAATGTCCGAGATTTTACTCTCAGATCAGCGTGGTTGGGATTCGAACCCACGAGAGTTCAATTCACCTCAGGATTTGTTATTAAAAACTTCATGACGTTACCCCTACGCTATTTAGACATTGTATCAACTGTATCGTAATTTATATCCGCAACTTTTGATGTTGAAACACTTGATTATCTCACTAGTAACTACGGCCATAAGAGTCATAGTCAATACGTTGATCCTGTCATTAATAGTTGACTTCAGTGGATATGGAAACATGTTTATGCTTTCTTAAGGGTAATGCACACATTTGGTTTGATTTCATAGATAGTTATCCAGTGTCTTTCTTAAAATTTGCTTTAGTTGGCTAATGATTCTAAACATATAAGCTTTAGAACTTATTTTTAAATAGTTCTTTTAACATGTGTCTTATTTTAAAAATTCCTGACCTAGAATGGAGACTATGACTAATTATTTTTGTCTCTTATGACTAGGACTAATTCTTGTCTTTTATGACTACATGACTAATTCTTGTCATTTATGAATGTGACTAATTCTAATCATTTATACATGTGCAATTGTGAATGTAAGCTAATCAGTGCTAAAGTAACTGATGAATAATGTAGCTGTGTAAACTGCCATTTGCTTGGTTAAGTGAGGTTGTGTTTATTAAACCTGATACACAGTTAGGCTGAGCTGCGTATAATGTAAATTAAGTTAGAATATTAATTTCGATTTATTTTGTGCAAAGTTTTAAATTTTTTGTTTCATTTATGCTTTGTTACTATTAATCTCTAATTATTGATTTGCTATTCTATAATGAAAAGAGATGCTGTTTTACGTTTTCTTTTGAAAAATATAATTCACTAGAATTTTTTGAAAAATGTATTTTTTCTGATATTATACGGAATAAATTATTTATTTAAGTATATATGTGACTTACTGTAATCCCCATTTTGTAGCCGAGTTATTTGAAGAATAGATCAATCGGTGACTGCACGTGTTGTAGAAGGTGACTAAAGCATGAAGATCCAAACCTACGTCAGAAAGAGAATTCGTTTGGTGAGCGCCTAGGCTCCAGAAACTGCTACAAAATTTTTACAAAACGAATGGAAAAGCTGGTAAGGCTAAAGTTAACGTCAGTTACCTCACTCGAAAGCGATGTCAGTGATGGGCGAACCCAGGATTTGAACCCCGCACGTACCGATCCGCGGTCGAGTAGCTTACCGACGTCGCCACTGGCTCCAGCCAGTAAATTTTAAGAATAGGGTATAGAGGATTGACTGATTATATGGTATGGGATAGAGAGAATTGGAGAAGGTCTATTCATATCCCACCCCTAGTTAAACTGAGAATAAAGGGAAGATGATGATGATGATGATGTGATTTACTGTATACCACTAGGTGTACCCCTGGTGTGCTCTTGTGGACTCTGCGAGGAACTGAAATGTGTAAAGAAGTATCAGCCGTTACTCAATGGGTCTTCCCTGGATGGCCAGGAACTTGCTGCAGAAACGATTCTGAAAGGAAGGTGCGACTGCATGTCTTTGGATGTACCGCCATTTGAACCCAGTGTGTTCCGGACAGTTTCCATGTCGCTGCTGCACATAGCATGCTCTCATGGTCATCCGGAGATAGTACGGATTCTGATTAATCATGGCGCAGATGTACATTCTGAGACTTCTTTGTCGCATCTAACCCCACTACAGGTTAACCTTTAAAGTAGTGTCTACCGTAGTATTGTTAATTATTTTGATTGATTTAAAATATTGAACTTACACAAATTAGGGGTTTTCTCTAATAGTATTTGTTTGTGGTTAGTATTTCAGTTTAGGTTAAACTGACTTGAATTGACTTGCTCTTTGAAGCTATTTTATTTTGTATCAAGCACTGGAAAACTTATTTTTAGTTGACTTGAATTGAATTTTTATTTTGATTATCCAAGTAGTCATTTATTTAAGAATCATATCTGTTAAGAGTTGATGCACCTAGCTGTTTATTTGCGGTTTGGTCTTAATATTATTATCATCAATTATTCATTTGGTGATGAACGAACATACAACAGTAGTTTTAAGTGACAGATTACTTTATATATATATATACATATATATATATATATATATATATATATATATATATATATATATATATATATATATATATATATATATATATTCACTTCTTTATTCGTTAACATTTGACAGGAACAAAAGCAACAATAAACAAATCAAACAGCTTAAACATAAAATTAGTATCTAAAATAAACCACCACCAAAAACACAGTTAGAGTTACAGTTAGCCGAATTGGATCTAAATACTCACTTCATACATTCTATTATTGAGCATAGGTCAACAAACAAAACAAAAATAAAAAATCCAATAGTATTAATGGCAAATTAAAAAGTCAACATTGCACATTCTTCATTCATTCTATTATTGAGCGTAGGCCAACAAACAAAACAAAAATCCAATAATATTAATGCACATAAGGCAAATCAGCATATAATTTAAAAATTAGCCACACCGATTTGAAAAAGACTTATATATAAAGTGCATAGTTTGACAGTAAGATATATTATTTGATAACAGAACAGAGTAGGCCTAACTAAAAGGCAAATTAAATGTCTTGCACAGGTTGTCAAAGTTAGCGATAATATACCTAATTGTAATATGTTTTAGAACATCATTACTGGGCAACATGCAGTTCTTTCTTAAAAAGTTCATTTCTAACTTTACCTTAATATGTCTGAAATCTAATTTATAAATCTATTAGTCAATTAAGTTGACTATAGTAACTGTGCAAGTTTTTTTAGACCTTCCATGTAAAGTAAGTAACCTAGTAAAATTAAAAATTGTTGGATTACATCTGCTTTCCTAAAATTTTAAATCTTTTGTTTTTCAGGGAATATAATTTTGCTATTCATATATTTAATTTTAAATTTATTTTTATTTGTAATATTTTGCTATGCCTATAAATATTGTTGTATTGAAATAAGCTTTTTAATGAACAACTAGTGTCCTCTTGGAAGGAGTAAGTAGACTTTAAATAATTGCTATTATTATTGTTATTACTATAATTATAATAATAACAACTATTATTATTATATATTCCTCGTGTTGTGTCCTGGTTGTTTAAGGAATAGACGAACTGGTGACTGCACGTGTCGTAGAAGGCAACTAAAGCACTAAGATCCAAACCAACATCAGAAAGGGCATTCGGTTTGTGAGGAATGGATAGATATAAATGGAGAAGGTTTATTCGTGTCCCGACTCTGGTTAAACTGGGATTAAAGGGAAGATGATGATGATGGATATTATTATTATTATATAATTATTACTATTGGTATATTTTATTTTAAAATATGCCCTCTCAAATAATAATTAGCACTGTTAATTGTTATTATTTATTATAATTATACTACTATTATTATTATTATGAGGAAATGAATAATATTCGCAGGTGGCTATATGTGGCAACAAGGTTGAAAATATTAGAGAGATCGCACTGATGCTACTGAAAGCCGGAGGCAAGGCCGATAAGCGAGACTTGTTTAAGAATGGCACCTTGCTTCACGTAGCCGTCAAGAGACGGCTCCCATTGGTAGTCGAGTTACTCGTGGAATATGGGTGTCCGCTGGATGTTACTGACTCGCTCGGATGGACTGCATTGTATCACGCCATTTCGTTAGACCAGCTCCCCATCGTTTCCTCTCTCGTGCTCGCTGGAGCGGACGTCAACCTCGGTCCACCTAGCGATACGACGCCGCTGGTTAATGCAGTGAGGAGGGGGAGCTATGAGATAGTGAACGCTCTGCTGTCTACTGGTCGATGTGATATTGATAGGCCGGGTGGAGAACAGTCTTTCTATCCTAGACTGTTTCCTGCGTTGCACTTCGCTGTCTATCAAGGTGAGACTGGCAGAAATATGTTAGAATAAAATGTAAAGTAGGCAGTGTTGTAGCTTCAGAGTATTTCCACTCATCTGTGTGAGTGGAATTACTCTGATTTTGCTCCTTTGGAACCAAATGTGAATTTTTCTATAGAAATTGATGCCCTTTCGTATGTGGCACAGGTCCTATATTGGAATTCATTATACTTACTAATTAATGATTTTATTAATATGTGATGTGTTGTAAAATTAAAAGCAGCATTAGTTTGATTTA
The DNA here is from genome assembly GCA_905160935.1 of Enchytraeus crypticus. Lineage (NCBI taxonomy): Eukaryota > Metazoa > Annelida > Clitellata > Enchytraeida > Enchytraeidae > Enchytraeus > Enchytraeus crypticus. The sequence goes on along the minus strand of CAJHZI010000739.1, from coordinate 206,213 downwards.
TTATTTATTGGCATTAACTTGTTTTCTAAAAACTGACCTTGGTTTTATAAAGCTTTATATATAGATCAGTTGTATGGTATTGTTTGCACATTTTTCTTATTGAAGATATTTAGAAGTGACCTTGTGCTAACTTCTATGGTTATTATTTACAATATTAGATATTTTACATTATTAGATATTTTAAATATTTATGTATATTAAATACTTGTTATTATTATATAATTATCACGTTGCCTCTAGTAGTAGAATAAAATTAAACGTGTTGTGTCTGGATTGCTGAAGAATAAACGAACCATGGACTGCACGTGTCTTAAAAGGCGACAAAGCACTAAGATTTAGACCACCGTCTGAAAGGGCATTCGGTTGGTGAGCGCCTAAGCTCTTGAAATTGCTACATAATTTTCAAAGACGAATGGAAAAGTTTAATCCCGACCCTAGTTAAACTGGGATTAAAGGGAAGATGATGATGATGATGATGATGATGATGATGATGCCTCTGTTAAAGTAAAATGAATTATTTAAATTTATTTCTAAATCATTGTAGTAGTTTGCTCTTTATAAAGGCAGGGTTTCCTTTAATTATTGTGTTTAAAGAAAATAGTGATTCCGTTGTCTTGCTCAATACTCTGTCTCTTAAAAAGCGACCCCTCCTAAAACAATTTTGAATAAGTTCAGTAATTATGCACACATTCTTTCACTATTGGGCATCCCACTAGGCAAGCCAATTTGACACATTCAAGCTAATTTTGATCACTATATCTCAAAAATTAAAAAATCCGGAGTGTTTACTGCAACATGGCAACTCTCAGTGACGTGCTGGAAAACATTAAACAGTGTACCTGTAGGTTGCGTGACAACAAGCTATGCAGTATAAACGAGTTTTTGGTCAATGAAATCTGGATTGTGATACGAGTGTGACGCATAGGTGACGTTTTACATCTGCTAGAGATACTGATTAATGAGAGAGCTGCGCTATCATAACACTATAAAACTCTCATTGAACGTGCAGTTCAGAAATGACGAGGTTGACTGTGTGCCTGCATCAAACCCGGCGTGGCCATTTGAATATAAGATGCGGCGAACTTAATAGAAACTAAAATTTGTATTAATTAATCTACACTTTCCTGAGCCATAAAATAAAATAAAATGAGCCAATTTAGGCAGTTTGTAGTGTGTGGCCACGCAGGTTATAAATAGTCTATACTCTTCTAATGTTGTCCAGTTAGATTATCCTGCTAACAATGCTCTAGGTTTCTAAATTTTCAAGATATATTGTCCAAAATTGGCGTATGAGTCAAATAGGCTTATCTGTTGGAGTCCTGAAAGGTAAAGGGGTGTGCATCTAACTATTCACAATTATTTTAAAGGTGATCGTTTTTTATGAGACAGAGTCTATAATATAGTTGTCCTATTTACATATGAAACCAACGGCAATGTCGGTAAGATATTCAACTGCGGATCAGTATGTTTTGAGTTAAAATCCTGGGTGGTTCACCCATCACCTATATCGCTTTCGAGAGATGAAACTGACATATACCTTTCGTCGCTAATTTTCTAATTTCACCTCTAATTGTTGTTATTATTATTATTATCAGTTCGATAACCGTCGAGAGAAAAATCTCGACTTTTATCCAACATCGAGGTATATCTTTTCACCGCCTTTAGCCTAAAGTTACTACAATCTTGCAGGAGACTACAGAATGGTGGTGACGCTGCTGGAGCACGGAGCTGACGTGGACGTAGCTGACGATGAAGGCTGCACCACAGTACTGGCCGCAGTCCTGCACAGAGAGACGAGGATACTGGTGGAGTTGTTGAGGCGTGGCTGTGATGTCAACAAGAGCGACAATCGTAACTACGCGCCCATACACCACGCGGCCTGGGAGGGGGATCTGGACACGGTGATTCAGCTGGTAGAGGGGGGCTGCAAGCACGACTGCAGGACTAGCGACGGGTAGGAGCTCCCTCTCTGTCCGTCTATATAGCTAACTGGTAGTTAGTAAGTATAAGACCAATCTAACTGGTAGTTAGTAGGTATAAGACCAGTCTAACTGGTAGTTAGTTAAGTATAAGACCAGTCTAACTGGTAGTTAGTTAAGTATAAGACCCATCTAACTGGTAGTTAGTAAGTTTAAGACCAGTCTAACTGGTAGTTAGTTAAGTATAAGACCAGTCTAACTGGTAGTTAGTAAGTATAAGACCAGTCTAACTGGTAGTTAGGTAAGTATAAGACCAATCTAACTGGTAGTTAGTAAGTTTAAGACCAGTCTAACTGGTAGTTAGTTAAGTATAAGACCAGTCTAACTGGTAGTTAGTAAGTATAAGACCAGTCTAACTGGTAGTTAGTTAAGTATAAGACCCATCTAACTGGTAGTTAGTAAGTATAAGACCAGTCTAACTGGTAGTTAGTTAAGTAAGTATAAGACCAGTCTAACTGGTAGTTAGTAAGTATAAGACCAGTCTAACTGGTAGTTAGTTAAGTATAAGACCAGTCTAACTGGTAGTTAGTAAGTATAAGACCAGTCTAACTGGTAGTTAGTTAAGTATAAGACCAGTCTAAGCTGGTAGTTAGTTAAGTATAAGACCAGTCTAACTGGTAGTTAGTAAGTATAAGACCAGTCTAACTGGTAGTTAGTTAAGTATAAGACCCATCTAACTGGTAGTTAGTAAGTTTAAGACCAGTCTAACTGGTAGTTAGTAAGTATAAGACCAATCTAACTGGTAGTTAGTAAGTATAAGACCAGTCTAACTGGTAGTTAGTTAAGTATAAGACCAGTCTAACTGGTAGTTAGTAAGTATAAGATCAATCTGTAGGTGAACATAGACAAATACACAATTATTCAAATAAGCTTGTTAATTCAATATACATCATTAATTTAATCAAACTTATTCTGGTACTTGAGTACATTAAAATGAGTTTGCGGTTTCACGAGGGACTTGCAGACACCTTTAGAATTGTTAGGAATCGCTATTGGATTAGGAAATGTTTAAAAAGCTAGAATGTGTTTAGTGAAATGAAATTTCAACAACAAATTTTCTCTGTAAGTCAACACAGGCACAAGAAAGTAAAATAAAATATTCTCACTTAACTATAAACTTTATTTTTGTAAGAGTGACAAAGCTCTTTTGGTGAATTCTGATTGTTGGATTAATCGATGGTGTTCTGAACTGGAGGCGAGATGGGATATTCTCCACATGTAATTTTTGATGTCTATTTGGTGTGTGATCTAAAATTTAAGGTTGCTTTTATTTGAAAGCAAGGATGACATTCCGCAAGCAGCAACTTTAATTGCTCAACATTCAATATTTCTGAGAAAATCTAATATTTATATATATATCATTTTTATATAATTTATAATTTAAATGTAAAATTTTAACTACTAAATAGCTAATGTTAATTCATTCAGAAATTGTGCAATATTAAATAATTCAATGATTGATGGTAGTTTAACTACTTAAAAGTTAGTTTGAACTGCGATTAGTAGATTCTTATACTTCTGATTAACGTATAGTTTTTATGGTTGTTTTAAGAAATATAACTTAAACCACAGATCACCCAGACCGCGGATCAGAGTTAAACTATGGATTAGAAATTTTGGTATTACAGAAAAAGTGTTGTGTGGTTATTAACTTCAAGACCAATTGCCAAAATTTTATCGTTCTGCCAATGACAGCATTTCCTTAATTGAGCGACCTATCAGCCACTTAGTAAACAAAACTAGATTTTTCTGTGATTTAACTAATTCCCAAGCTAAAGCTACGAAAATATAGGTGCAATTACTAATCCGCGAATTAAGCCTACGTAAGACCAAATTGTGACTGTGCCGTTATTTAAACCATTGTTGAGGTTTAAACTCCTTAAATACGGCCAATACTTTTTAAAATTTAACAGCTTAATTTCATTTCCTATTGCAAAATGACTGCTTTGACAACAAAACGTCCTATATTGTTTCTTTGCGGGTTATAATAAATGCAGTCATTTGTTTTATAAGTTGAATTAAAATTGAATTGATTCTGATAATTACCTGTTATACTCGCTATTACGATATTTAGTAATACACCTCTGGCTCTGGCCTGCCACGGCAACCACAAGAGAGTGGCCGAGTTTCTGATGAGTCGTGAAGTTAACGTAAAGAACGCCGACAAGGATTTAGACACGCCGCTGCACTACGCTGCGTACAACGGCTGCGTTGAGACGTGTAAGCTGCTCATTGGTCATGGAGCTAATCCTAACGCTAGTAATCGAGTTGGAGCAACCCCGCTATGGAACGCTGTGTACAAGTCGTGTCGCTCAGTTGTAAAGTACCTTCTAGAGGTTAGAAAAATAATCCAACAATGCTAAAGATCAATTATGTCGTTCATTACTACTTTATTTTATAAATGTTGCTGCTGATGGAAAAGGTTACATGGTTGATGGTCTATAATTATTTGCTTTGTGGTATTTTTTATCTCATAGCCGTGGATTTTATCTCATAGACCTCAGAACCTGGTTTGTTTAGACGCCTGCCTAGGTGTAAGGTGTCTTTAACGTGAGATGTTGTATTGATGCTAATGTTTATTTGAATGAATAGGCAGAGCAAAATTGGAATGGGAAATTTGATTATTAATCTCCATTGTTTTCTTTGAGTGATTTTCAATCGTGGAATTGAAGTTCATTAAGCTAATAGAAAGATATCGAGATGCTAGATTGAAATATGGAATAATTGACTAGTTCTAGGAATTACTGGTGGAATAATGTTTGGACGTAGTGTGATATATTTTGTAAGCATTCTGAGACATGATTTGTATGTCAGTTAATGTCTAACTTCATTTTCCTGTCACATAGACTATTAATTTCCTTACCCGTATTGTGTCCGGGTTGCTGAAGAATAGACCACTCGTAGACTGCGCGTGTCGTAGAAGGCGACAAAGCTCTAAGATTCAAACCAATGTCAGAAAGGGCATTTACTTTCTGAGCACATAGGCTCCTGAAATTGCTAAAAAAATCAAACCGCGAACCTTAGGTAAACTGGGATACTAGGGAAGATGAAGATTGATTATTGATTTCCCACTTTCCTTAATTTTTGAATTCTCTCAGGGAGGTTGGGGGGGGGGGTCGTGAGGGCACTTTATGTCTCACTGATAATTTGAGTATTACTTGGGTAATAAATAAAAGGTGGAACAGTTTGACACCCCAGCACATGATAATTCTAATCATGACTTAGTTACGGTGGCGTAAATTATGATATAACTTTGTAGCTCTGAACTAAGATAAGATTAGGACTTCGTTAATGTCTTAGTTAATAAAATAATAAAAGTATCTCTGTATATTGTTTACTTGTGTTTATATAGCTGAATGTATGCCCTACAACGCCCTCCTGTGGCATAGACCAGCATGCTCAGACTAATCATGTGATTACTGCGTACAACACTCCTCATACGCCCCTCTATGTCGCATTCGAGCGATCACAAGACCCGTACATCGCCGCCATGTTGATAATTGCTGGTACCAGGGTGTCCGGTGAGTCGTGGTACTGGAACAACGAGCTACCAGCGCTGACCAGTCTCTCAGTCAATCCACACGTAGAGCTACTCAGACGTTATGCCGGCTCGCCCGTTAGTCTCAAGCTCATCTGCAGGGACTTTATGAGAAAAGAACTGGGACTAAGCATCAGTACAGCTGTGGAGTCCTTTGAACTGCCCACTGTGCTGAAAGATTTTCTTATGCTGAAGGGGCAGTTGAATGCTTGTGAAAGAGGTGTCATGGATTTAAGTCAATACAAGTTCAAATAATTCTTAATATGTATTGTGTAATGTAACTATATATGTATATATATATATATATATATATATATATATATATATATATATATATATATATATATATGTATGTATAAAATGATAGTTAAACATCGAACATCAAGTTAAGAGAGACATCGCAGGATAGGCTGACAAGAGGATAAATGTCGTAAACTAATTGTGAGTAGCTAAGCATGTCTCTCAGTTACTAAAATTCATTTAAATTCTTTGATTTACATGTATATTAACAGTTATTGAGAACATACGCTGTTGCAAGTAACTACCTATACTGATAAGAGAAGTCAACATGGTGAGAGGCTATAGTTTAAGTATGGGCTACGTTTGTGATCACTTTCAATATATTCAATGTTAGCATTGATTTTTATTTTATTAGTGTGTTTTGTTTTCTCCTGGCTGATTATGACGAATAAAGAAGTAGATATATATATATATATATATATATATATATATATATATATATATATATATATATATATATATATTCATCAGTAATATGATATCTTACCTGTAAGATATCATATTACTGATGACATCAACATCAACTGACATCAACTTATATCTTCTTCTTCAAATGACGAGCATAATAAACATTATAAAAATCTGAATATATAAAAAACAACGAGTTTAGATAGAATGTTAAAGCTGGCCTTACTGTAGTTATTGAGATGGTTGAACAGATAGCTTCACAAGGATTGCTGGCACTGTCTAATGTTATGCCGTTATGAGTTTTAGTTTCATACTTTATATAAAGATAACATTAGCTTTCATATTGCTTAGTCAAATTCTGGAATTAAGTCCTATCACGCTTGCTAAATTATGGTACTTAACTAGTGAATGGCAAAACATCTAACCTTTGTAATATCTAATGTTTTGTATTACATTGGTGCAAGATTTCCCTTGCTTATATTTTCTATTGCTGTCATGTAACTCGTGTCCTGAACGCTTCTCTATATCTTAATTTTCTTTTCTCAGTTATTGCAAGACATATGTCAATTAAAATTTATGTATGGGATTGCAACTGATAGCTCAATATTAGTCTCGAAATTATGGAAATTATGGAAATTGGAAAGCCATAGTCTTGAGACGTAATATTGCTTATGAATATAGTGTCGTGCATTTTACTCGTGATAAAGCCGACTTTCTTAGCGAACATATGCAATCAAATAATGCTTTATTGCACATATGCATAAGAGTTTAATGTTGATTTCTAATATCTATTGATTTTGTTAGAATTGATTGCTGAATATATCTACACGTATGTATTATAAGATTAGAATGAGCTAGTGTACGCATTGCACAGTACATTGCATTGTTATTGATGCCAAATTTTAAAATTTAAGTAAATTCTGAAGGGACCAATTTTTCAAGTTCTTGACTGAGAGAATAGTAATTGGTGATGTATTTCTTTTGGTATTCCTTGTATATGAACTGTATTGTATGTCTAAGAAATATCCATCTAGTCGCTCTGGTGCTTCGTCTGTTTGTAGCACAATTTGCTGTTAAGCATGAGGCCCCAGATTCTTGCTAATGCTTGGCTGTTCTTAGCCGTATTTTTGTCATATAGAATCAGATAACAAAAAAGCTCAACTACTATTACATGCATTATATAGTTCTATTGTTTTCACAGTTATTTCCCAAGTGTTGGTGATATTTTCAATTTCATTACACTTCCGGGTTTACAGCAAACGAATTTAACCAGAGACAATGAGCAGCACTTTTAAGTCTACTGTTGCTGTCTGGACTTTTCTGTAGTGCTATTATATACTCCACTTAAGTCGGCTTAATGCTTTACTACTAGTTTGTTGTAGAGAGTCTCTATTTTACTGTGTTGATAATAACTGCTATTTCTTCGTCGCATTTAATTGTACCTTCGTTGTATTTAATTGCTAATTCTTCGTTGTATTAAGCGTAACTGTTACAGCAGAACAGTACCAAACTGCAAAGAGAAGACTTGAGATATTTATGCTTTGTTTAGGATTGTTGTTATTTTTAATCTAATTATCTCTTCTGACCACTCAGTGAGCTATATCAGTGGCTCATGATATGCTTATGTTTAACGTATATTAATACTATAGTTTAATCGTGTCATTACACTGCTCATGCTATCTGATATTCAGAGAAACTGCTTGAGAATTGTAGTATATTCTGGTTGTACTAATGTTGATTGTACTCTATAATCTAATATACAGTATACTGAATTTGCTAGTTAATAACTTATATATAGGCCTATATGTATATATTCTAGATATGCACTTTACTGTATTCTGTGTGTGCCATTTAATATTATTGTATACTGGATAAGTGTATATCAATTAGACCTACTAATTATTCTAAGAGCTATGTTAATTATAGTAAGTATATGCACTAGCAGCTCTTATTAACTGAAAATAGAAAATGCATCTGTATAATTGTTAAATTTATGTTGTTTTAGTTGCAGTATGTGCAGATATGCATTGCATATAGGCCTATGTTTATAACTGTTCAAAACGCAATCTATCGTTGTAAGCATTTTGTAATAATTATCTCACGATAGTTAAATTACATTAGGGATAGTTTTATTCTATTTAGACTGAAGCTGTAAGAAATATTATAGACATTACAAAATGAAATCGATCTAGGTTTTGATTATAATCTTAGTGTTTATATAAATGTTGCACATATATATATATATATATATATATATATATATATATATATATATATATATATATATATATACATATATATACGTATATATAAAATATATATTTATAGATTTTGCTGTCGATACTATTATCGTGTTGTGCTGTTTCTGATTAAGCAATGAATGTTATTTATATTATACAAGTTTATTCCACTTTAAAGACAAAGTAAAAATGATGGGGATTCATTTAAGGGAGGGGTAGCAGAATCTCTTTTCGTTGATAAGTTAGGTTTAATGTCAATGTCGGAATCTCGAAGGACTTCTCTTCCAGACTTGAATTCAAGCTGCCTACTGGCCACGCCTCTGTTAACCTCATTTCCATGACCCAACTAAATAATTTGAACCTGCGGTCAAATACTTCTGCTAACACGATGATGGCCATGTTTTAATTTTACCTGGAGGAAAAAATGATGAGGTCATTTTGGAAATGATCTATTAAGACTACTATATATCATATTTATTTCTCCGAATAGCGTAGCAGAAAAAACAGAAATAGTATTGTACTAAATATTATTATGACATGCATATCCTAGCTTCTCATTTTCGTTATGTCTGCATATATAAATACTTTTAAAAGGTATTAGAAATGCTTGTCTAATGTGTTTAAAATTATATATATATATATATATATATATATATATATATATATATATATATATATATACACATATATACGTATATATAAAATATATATTTATAGATTTTGCTGTCGATACTATTATCGTGTTGTGCTGTTTCTGATTAAGCAATGAATGTTATTTATATTATACAAGTTTATTCCACTTTAAAGACAAAGTAAAAATGATGGGGGATTCATTTAAGGGAGGGGTAGCAGAATCTCTTTTCGTTGATAAGTTAGGTTTAATGTCAATGTCGGAATCTCGAAGGACTTCTCTTCCAGACTTGAATTCAAGCTGCCTACTGGCCACGCCTCTGTTAACCTCATTTCCATGACCCAACTAAATAATTTGAACCTGCGGTCAAATACTTCTGCTAACACGATGATGGCCATGTTTTAATTTTACCTGGAGGAAAAAATGATGAGGTCATTTTGGAAATGATCTATTAAGACTACTATATATCATATTTATTTCTCCGAATAGCGTAGCAGAAAAAACAGAAATAGTATTGTACTAAATATTATTATGACATGCATATCCTAGCTTCTCATTTTCGTTATGTCTGCATATATAAATACTTTTAAAAGGTATTAGAAATGCTTGTCTAATGTGTTTAAAATTATATATATATATATATATATATATATATATATATATATATATATATATATATATATATATATATATACTATATATATACCCCGTGTTGTGTCCGGGTTGTTTGAAGAATTGACCAACCGGTGACTGCACGTGTTTAAACAAATGGAAAAGTCACAAATAGGGGATTGGCTGGTGGTGTGGTGTTGAACAGAAAGGATTTGAGACAGTCTATTTGTATCCTGACCCTAGTTACACTGGGATTTAAGGGAGGATGATGATAATATAACTCTCTCTCTCTCTCTCTCTCTCTCTCTCTCTCTCTATATATCTATATATATAATATATATAATATTGTATATATATATATATATATATATATATAGTTATTTATAGGACAGAGAGGATTGGAGAAGGTCTATTCGTATCCCGATCCTAGTTAAACTGGGATTTAATGGAAGTGGATGATGATGATACAGTATATATACATGTATATATATATATATATATATATATATATATATATATATATATATATGTATATATATATATATATTGTATATATGTAACATTTTTGTATTCAAGTCATAAGTTTTGTTTTAAGACAAAAGCAAAGACTTTGTTTTGAGATGAACCAAAAAAGGTCGATTGAATGATCATGCTAAATAAAAGAAAAAACTTATATCCTGGCGCTGTCTTTTGGCCGTGTACTCTAGATAAATATTAAACATGCCTTAACGTTATCGATACAAACTTAATGTCAGATTTCTCATTGACGAAGTTTGAGACGACACAGTGAATTGTGATGGGTCTTTGTACTGACTTTATTTTGTTCATTTATATGAAAACTTGTTGATCGTTGATGTGATCGTTATATTTCAGCTTTACATAGCAATTCTATGATTTAAATATGATTTGTCATTGTGGATGAGTTTTACTGTTAATGATTCTAATAATAGAGGTTCAGTATCAGTTTGATCATTCAAAATATAAGCACTTTTTCTGAAGCACGCACATTAATGTTTAAAACAGATTTATCGTAAACGATTTGCAAGATGTGATTGATTTATAAGAGATATGACATCTTAAACAGTGTCAGGCAACAGTTACAATTAGAGTGCTACTGTGTGACATTGAGAACTTGTTGAACCATATCCAAGCCGACGACCAAAATCAAAGGATTCCAAATATGATGCAAAATTTAAAATCCAGAAAACCATCAAAGAGAATTAAAAATAAGGAGGTTTCTTACTGGTCGCAAATCATGGGCAGGCGGTCTGGTAAACAAAAACACATTTAGCAATAAAGGTTTAGGAATATTACGTCAGGAGATACTATCATCTCTGTGCAAAAGTTTATGTTTAATTGCCATTTATCGTGGTGATCAAATAAAACACATTAACTATGGCTCTCCAAAGTATAATTTAAATTCCTGGTTCATGGAGAACTGGATAAAGGCTGATCAGTAGCAACTTACAATTCTTACTATTTAAATTTACATTGTCTCATTCTAATATGAATGGGTTTTGAAAATAAAGCTTAGGTTCTGCTCTATTAAATTCACTATAAAAGCTCATCATGTTGATAATGTTTCAGTCCGTCCTAGCATGTTGTCTGTTAAATCATCCTATCTTGGTATCTATTAAACCATCCTAACAAGTTATCCGTTAGACTATCCTAACAAGTTATCTGTTAAACTATCCTATCATGTTATCTGTTAAACCATCGTATAACAAGTTATCTGTTAAACTATCCTATCATGTTATCTGTTAAACCATCGTATAACAAGTTATCTGTTAAACTATCCTATCATGTTATCTGTTAAACCATCGTATAACAAGTTATCTGTTAAACTATCCTATCATGTTATCTGTTAAACCATCGTATAACAAGTTATCTGTTAAACTATCCTATCATGTTATCTGTTATCGTATAACAAGTTATCTGTTAAAGTATCCTAACATGTTATCTGCTAAATCACACTAACAAGTTACCTGTTAAACTATCCTAAAATGTTATCTGTTTAAATATCCTAACATGTTATCTGTTAAACCATCCTAACATGTTATCTGTTAATCGGTCCTAACATGTTATCTTTTAAACTATCCTAACATGTTATCTGTTAAACGGTCCTAATATGTTATCTGTCGAGGTGTAAGTTTCGAGTTGTTTGCTAACAGAGTGCATTAACTCGCAAGCGTTTCGAACATACATAACACCTTAATCACAAAAGGGTCTACATCAAAGTCAGCAAGTTTACTACAAACACTAGAAAGTCTGCTACATCATTCTCATTTATTGCTCATAAATTAAATTCTTAATTTAGCTGTTAAACCTTAATTAATTTAGTCTTAAGAAACAAATTTGTAATACCTGTAAGCTGTGTAAATGGAAAACATTTTCTGATGCCTAATAATAATTCAAAACCATTTAGTAAATTTAATATTCATGCGTCGTGGCGCAATGGTAGAGAGCTCGCCTTTTGAATGAGAGGTCGCGAGTTCGAGACTGCGTTGCGACGTGGGTTTTCCTCTTCCAAGGGGCTAACAAAAACACTTGGTGGTGTTGGGTCGATGGATAGCCGATCTTAATGTTCCACTTCATATCTAGTCCCTCTATGTCGACCCCGAATAGAGATACAGGCTTGCTAAACAGAAGTTTTTAATCCAATGTTTCCGGGTATTTCACGTTATTCTTATGCATTATCACATACCTGAAATGAATCTGAATGCTCTACTCCTAGCGTTGTTTCATTGTATGCATTATAGTAAAATATATTATTTTATTGTTCTCATCCACTCGTGCAGTAAATGCATTGTTCATTCAAATATAATCTCTTTCTCCCTCTCTTTAATGTTCTACCAAGAGGCAGATCCAAGATATATACTGTATTCCTACTAACATTCTGCTTCACGCTCCATAAAGAGCACAACATCGATTAACGAGTCAGTCACTTCACAAAGTGACTTCTCTTTGCATTATTCACTTTTTGAAGTTTTGAAGAGTCGCCTCGCACAACACTGGCAGTTTACAGTTGATCTATTCTTCTGTGGCCCGTACACAATATGGGGAAATATATTTAGTCTTGTATATCAATCATTAGTTCTTGTATATCAAAATTCATTGTCTTACAGAATGGAATTAATCAAAATTTTATTTGAAAACAATAAAAGCGTTATGAACTAATGCTATAGATCATGCACTTGAGTGAATCTAGTCCTAGACACGAACATGGACTGACGATTATGATCTGTTCTCGACAGATGGGATGAGGGGGCGCGATCCTGCCTAGTAAACCAATCCCTAACATTCGCAGGAACCATCAGCATCTCGCTCTCTCTCACTTCCTCCACCAAATCATTCGCCGAGCATCCTTCCGCCAGACGATTAGTCAATCGATCATCTCGATTACCGGACTGATCTCTACTTAACTGATCCGCACCACCTTCGGCCAGTCCCTTACCGGATCGATTAATATTCGGTCGATGAACCAGCCGACAATCCCTACGCGACTGATGATTCACCGCGTGACCTCTTAGATCAGCGTCGCAGCAGAGGCTCTCGTCACTGTCTACAGTGATGTGATGAATAGGTTTAGAGATGTGATAACGAAACGACGACACGTGCGACAGTGTTTCGTCAGATTTAGATCTGTATATTCTACCTGGAGACCCGTTCAGCAGTGCATTAGACGCCGTCTCTTCATTTGGGTCAACGATCATCGCACAGTCGTCAGCTTGTTCGTACTTACTCGATGAGTGAAGTCTGTGCTGCGCGAATGCTTGCGGAGCGTCCTTGTAGTGCCTGAATGGCTTAATTGAGCCAGCAGAATCGTCTGATCGATTGATCGGGTATTGATTGGTGGCATTACTCATAGATGGCTGATGAAAGTTACAAGGACAAGGAGCTTGTTGTAGCACAGCAGGCTCCTGTATGCAGAACAGAGTAACCAGTCAGAAATGCAGAACAATATAGAAATAATAATAAAGCAAAACTTAAATCAAGTTTGATTTAAAGAGACCATGATCATGATGCGATCACAGTCGATCAAAATTCAATAATCAAGATTTCTGAATTAACAGAAAGCAATATGGTTTGACATAGAGACTTATTAAATGTATCAGCGCTGAGTTCACCGATTTAGTTCTGTGCAGGTCAGTACTGTCAGTATGATGCCGATGCATAGCTGACCCCGTTAGTGTCAGACGATGAGAAAAGCTTTGCATGATAAAGCTTTGACTGATAAAACTTTGACTGAGAAAGCTTTGACTGATAAAGCTTTGACTGATAAAGCTTTGACTAATAAAGCTTTGACTGATAAAGCTTTGCATCATGCTTTCGATAAATCTACACGTACATCAGATCAGAATTTTGTTACAATAATTGAAACCAAACCTGGTGAATATTTCCTGCAAGATCCCTATAGTACTTGACGCCAACGTAACCTTGCGGCATCATGGCAGTCGACTGCATGCCCAGCCAGCTGTCATCATGGGCGTTCAACTGTCGTCTCAGTTTCTGCAGATGATGCATCTGTCGATTCTGCTGCAACAGCTCCTGATTCTGATGGCTCAGCTGTTGAGACCGCTGTCGATGCTGCTGCAGTGATGGCAGCTGCTGATGTTGACGAAATTGCTGGAAGCCGGTGACAAGCTGCTGAGCCATTGCTGCGTCCATAGCCGTGCTACTACAGGCTGAAGAATCTTGTTTACTTGCAGACTTCCTCTTACTCTCATCACTTTCTTGATCCTAACATAAGCATGTAATACTAACATTAGCCTTGATACTAACATTGGCCTTGATACACACCGTGTCTCATAGAAGCGAGAGCCATAAGCGCTTGGTTTATTTACCAAAATAGAATAGTAGAACAGTCTGTACTGTAAAATAACTATTCAACAAAGATCTATATTCAAACTTAAAATATAAAATGTAAGGAAAACTGGAGGAATAATAAAAGCAATGCCATTATTACAATACTACAGTACTGTTTACACTGAGCAAGATATACTTTTAAAGACCTCAGCATGCCATTGATACACTTAAATACATCAGCATGCGACTGATACACTTCTAAAGACCTCAGCACGCCAATGATACACTTAAATACATCAGCATGCGACTGATACACTTTTAAAGACCTCAGCATGCCATTGATACACTTCTAAAGACATCAGCATGCCACTGATACACTTCTAAAGACATCAGCAAGTGACTGATACACTTCTAAAGACATCAGCATGTGACTGATACACTTAAAGATATCAGTAGGGGCTTGCTTACACATTGCTTTTAAAAGTCACACTCAAAAACACATTCAAACATGATTAAAAGTTTATTCCCATAGTCAAGAGATCCACAACTGACTTGTATGGCACAGGTCGTTTCACATACAGAGTAAGCTGTCTCTCTCAGGGTGATTTCATTAATTACAAATTTCAAATATTTCAACTGCAACCATTTTCTTTTTTCAAAGTAAAATTAACTTATCAGTGAACTGTCCAGACTAAAAGGTGCAAATTTTGTATACCTTAACTTTTGACTTTTTCTTCTTAAAGAACGATGAAAATTTTTTCTTTTTTGCTTTCTGTTCTGCTGTTTTTGAATCTTCCGTTGATTTGAGGAGTGTCATATGATTTCCAGGCTGCGACTGACAAAAGTTAAGCAAATAACGATAATAATAATCTATAACTATTTAATAGCAAATAATCTAGTGTTTAATTATTATAAAAGGACATTGGAGTTTAAATAGCAATAACTGCAAGTTATATAAAATACAAATGCAAATTATTAACTATAACTCAATTTTTCATCATTATTCAAATCTACGACAGTCTGTGATGTTAATATAAATACAAACAATGTTTCTTCTAAAGCTTTTGATTCTAAAGGTTCTTAACTTGAATGAAACATGTACAACATTAGCAATAACAACCAGGAGTAATCACCTTTAACTAAGTGCTAAAAGTAATATATTAGTCAAAAGACCTACATGAGAGACTGCGCTACTACACCTAAAAAACATTTCACAATATTACTAATATTACAATCAACAAGAAATGAACTAAAGCAATATTAATTACCCTTAGTAATAATGTTATATGTTGCAAAACAGATAATTATCTTCATGCAAAAACTATATTTACATATCGCTGCTTTAAGTGCTCTAGAAACTGAATAACTATCACATAAATAAAAATATATCTAAATCAGACTCACTTTAGCATGTTCATGTAGCATTTTAACAATTTCAATATGACCTTTTCTCAGAGCTATGTCCATTGCAAGTTCTCCTTGCTACAACAGACAATTAAATATCTTAATATTAATTAAGTCCTAAAACTGAACAGTCAATTATATTTACTGTACTACATATAAGAGAACTACAGATTCACTTTTACAAGAAATGTTATAATTTGATGTCAGGATAGAAGATAATGCTATGATATTGTAGCAGCCGTAATGTAATATAATCTGTTGTAATGTAACGTGTGAAAGTTTAAATTTATTTCAGGTTATAAAATCTTTGAATATGCTAAATGTCTACAGGCTTTGTGAATAATGAAATGCAATATGACAGAAATTTAAAAATATCAATGTAAAAAATATCAATATTGTTTTGATACAACTAAAATACTTTTTGCAATGATACTTTGTGCATACCACAATATATTTTTGTACCCTTTCACTTTCTCCCCCCCTCTCTCTCCCGATCTCTCTCTCTCTCTCTGTTTGTCACAGTACTGCTTAGTGGTAGTCCAAGGCACGTAACCACTATGCTTATTTCTGCACTAAAGCCTCTTCAATATCAACATACAAATTTATACCATTGTCAATTAATTATCTAACGTCACAGTTAAACTCTAATTCTTTTCCCCTACCCTTTTTCTTGTGTTACCTCTATCAACATACAATCCTTTATTAAATTATTAAAACCAGTTAGCAGCAAAGGCAAAGACTCAGAAATTAATTATTGAAGCTGCAATTTACAACCTTGTTCCTGTAGTTTAAGTTAACATTTCCATCTAACAGCAGACAGGTGATCTTCTTTCTTTTAAGTGCAGAAGCTATATGTAGTGCTATGTCTCCATTCTATAACATATCATACGCAATCATTTATTTTTCATCTTTATAACTTAAAACACTAGCATATAACTTGAGTTACCTTTTAATTAAGTAAAACATATATTAAATTTAAAAGGGCAATAAACTATCTACTAACAGGAAATAGAAGCAAAGCTAAAAAAGCTAATACTAACGGCAGTTTCCTCACTCGAAAGCGATATCAGTGGCGGGCGAGCCCAGGATTTGAACCCCGCACATACTTATTCGCGGTCAAATACCTTACCCACATAGCCACTGGCTACAGCCAGTGTTGTACATATAACATAGAAGTATAACCGTACTTCTTACACAGTTATCTCATATCACTACGTAGGACACACTGAATACCTTGTTAGGTTCATTGACGACATCAGAGCAAGAGTTTGTGAGTATCTGAGCGACGCCTGCGTGCCCGTATCGAGCCGCTGTGTGTAGCGCCGTGTCGCCATACTGCACAGCATAGCAATACTCATGTACCATGTATCAATATTCATGTACCACGTATCAATATTCATGTACTACAAATGAATATGCAAGTACCATGTATCAATATTCATGTAAAATGTATCAATATTCATGTACCACGTATCAATATTCATGTACTACACATGAATATGCAAGTACCATGTATCAATATTCATGTAAAATGTATCAATATTCATGGACCATGTATCAATATTCATGTACCATGTATTAATATTCATGTACCGCGTATCAATATTCATGTACCAAGTATCAATATTCACATACCATGTATCAATATTCATGTACCAAATATCAATATTCATGTACCACGTATCAATATTCACGTACGACGCATCAACATTCATGTACAACATATCAATATTCATGTACAACATATCAATATTCATGTACCATATATTAATATTCATGTACCATGTATCAATATTCATGTACCACGTATCAATATTCATGTACCACTTATGAATATGCATGTACGGTAACAGTACCATGTATCAATATTCAAGTACCATGTATCAATATTCATGAACCATGTATCAATATTCATGTACCAAGTATAAATATTCATGTACCATGTATCAATATTCATGTACCACTTATCAATAGTCATGTACCACGTAGCAATATTCATGTACCACGTGGCAACATTCATGTACCACTTATGAATATGCATGTACCACATTCATTTATATGAACAAATAATATCATTACAGATTAATCGTAATGTTCTATGACATTATGTACATAGTATATTACAATAAATCTTATGCATGAAGAGTTGAAAACTTCTATTCAAGACTTAAATAAAGACTATCATTTATCACTACACAGTATTGTTAATAATATTCAGTATTAGTGATAGACTAGCATAGTGAAGCACTTACACTATTTTTCAGTAGTGGATTACACCCAGCATATATAAGATATCTAGTACATTGGTTATGACCATTCTGAGCAGACATGTGTAGTGCTGAAAAACCTCCCTGTAACATGCATACACTACAGCTAATTCATATCATTTTCAAAATCAATAATTAATTAATAGCCAAAAGCTTTAATATGTCAGAATTCAACTAAAAAATCTATATAGTTAAGTGTTTCATAAATTGCTTACAGTCATTTTGGTATGTTAATTAGTCTTAGAAAATCTCACTCTCAATATGTAGGATCATTTAAGACAGATGTCAGAGTTTTATTCATGCTACAGCTGTTGCATTTGCAAGATGTCAGACAATCTTATGCATCTCTGACAATACAATGTATTATATATGTCAGAGGGAAGCATAGAGAACCCAAGAGTTAACTGCACGTGTTGTAAGATGTGTCTAAGCAAGAACTGAGGAAGGCAACAGGAAACCACCTCAGAAAATATTTTTCACAAGTAATGGGCCACATAAGATATGGATAAGGCTTTGTCTTTTGTGAAGAGATTAACTTATGATCTATGAAATACTCTTTAAGGAGTGTGAAAATAAACTCTTCATATGAATATGTACCTTGGACTTTCCACTTGGCATAACACTAGAGGGAGGAAGAGACAGAAATATTAAGATAAATGTCTCTTCGTATTCTCTTGGTACTGTTTTGTATTTATTCTCAATAAAGAAACAGAGATGCAATCTGCACAAACTAACTTTGTTCTGCAATTGAACGTTAGCACCGCTGTTTATTAGTATTTGTACTGTTTGACTGAATCCATTCCAGGAGGCTTCGTGCAACGCCGTATTTCCGTACTGTAACATATCACAGATATTAAATATGTAAATTTGATAGTATAACTGTACAGTTCGAAGAGGATATATGGTTTAACGTCGGTCTCAGAAGATGACGGTGATGTCTCTGGGGTAACTAACGGTAGATGTCTGGTACGGGTGATATGCTGTCATTAAGCCAGATAGGCCGCTGATAATGTGAGAGACGTGAAAGCAACACACTTGGCGCGAGAGAATGACGCGAGAGAAAAGTTATTATTCCATTGTTATTTTATTTTGTTACTTCACAATTAATCTATAATAAGTTAGATGACTATAAAGCAATTACACGCTGATAATTAGTTTCTGCATCGATCAGGCTCAAACCAGCACGGGTGTGCACTTTCCCAAAGGCATACTCGCGGCCTTAAGCCCGAAGGATTTCTTTCCCAAACGGTCACAATCCACAACGAACTGTTACATCGCTTTCTTTGTACAAGTGCGCCCAGACTAAGTCTGCAATATGCTTATATAGAAACATTCTGCATCATCCGACATGCAGCAACCAATAGCACTGCTGCAACCTTACAATAATAACTAATAATAGGAATCATGCGATAGTTACAGCCAATAGCAAGAGTGTTCAAACATCACCTCATACATTAGGCCTACACAACTACGCATTTTCCAGAAAGTATGCAGTGTTCTAAACAACTTGATAAACTTACAGCACTCCTTGCTAATCCAATATACTCCACATTCCTCATAATCCTACAACAACTGTATTATGTTAAATATATCACTGTACTACAATTAGATATAGGACGAAGAGCAGGATAGGACATGTTACAAGTGGAATAATTTTCTAAAAGAGACAAATAATCTAATTTAATAAATTAAATGAGGACCGGAATGTTGATGTTCAAAAACTTTAGTACGGCCTAAATCATAAGCATGCAGATATAACCAGAAATGCATAAGATTGTGAAATATGAAGAATTACACATAATTAACCACTGAACTAGCAATTGAGCATTACCTTAAGCTAGAGAATGTAACCAAAAGAATAAAAGGTCTCATAAAACAATAATGTAAGCAGAATCAAACTAATATGCATGTAACAACAACTTTATTGGTGAAAGTTAAATAAATACTGGGAGTATTAGTTAATAATAATAATAATAAAGGTTTAATGTCCGTTTTCTCATATAAGGATGATGTCAGGGACGTCCATCCATCACATGTCACCACAAATTGATTCACCCCAAACGATATGAAAAAACATGTGCTGAAGAGAAAGAAAAAGACCCTAAACAGTGCCGGTCCAGTTCAACATATAACTTTAGCTTTCAGTTGAAGCAATAAGATAGACAAGCGATTTATACCATACCATCAAGTCCTGTAGGTCCAGGTGACAGCGTGTGGCTACCAGCAGCTTTAGAATCTCAACATGACCAGCAGCGGCAGCACGGTGCAGCGGAGAGTAGCCCAACTGTCACACAATCAATCAATAATAATCAATAAGATAAACCAAAAGTAACTGTAGAGTTTAAAGTGTCATTCAGCTATACCAGGAATTTTCAGTCGCTCCCAGTACAACAGAGTTTCTAGTGCCTCACATATGTGCATCAAGTCCTACGATTGTAGAGATTTTACAAATTATAAAATATATGAATATTTTTCTAAATTTAATTTGCTCTTTTCAATAGTGTGCCATCGTCTTACAAAGAATAAATTTAAGCTCAATAGTATTCCCCTCAAATTAAATACAAATATTGAGTCCAAATTTGTACAAATATTTCATAATTGTATAAAATGAGGTCAGGATTAAACAGACTCGGTTTAGCTGTGCACGTCAACTGAATCAAGTTAAGCTACATCGAGCTCAGTTAAAACTTTGTGGGCGACCACCTCGGAAGACCGAGTGTTGACAGCTTTAAATGAAAAATTGCCAAGGGTGTTGGAAGGTTATTCATAAGTTTGTGCCAGCTGCAGTCAATGCTCCAACAACAGGCAATGCTTACTAATAACTATGAAAAGAAAAGGAGGAATTAACGAAAACCATAAAAGCTAAGTAATCAAGCAAATAGCAACTTTAGTAGTACATGCAATTGTTATGAGTGAAAACATACAAAGAACCACGATGAATATTCTAACCATTTTAGGGCATCAAAATAGGGCTGCTGTTACCTAATGAGTACTTCATTCAGTGTATGCAATATAGCTACATTTATAAGAGCTTCTATGCCTCCATTTTCATAGAGGATAGTCACTTTTGAACATCTACTAAAATATAATCGACAAAAGAAACAAACAGGTCCTTCTCAAAATCAGTACTTCAAGAAGTCTCTTCAAAATGAAGAGATTGCAGGTTAAGTAGAAAACTTTGCTATTTTATGTATATGCACTGTAAATTTTCTACTAGTAAAGATTTTCTACCAAATTTGTGGTTTAGATGGCAGAAAGATTGAATTAATAAGCATCTGAATTATTAAGCATCATCTGATACTATCTTTAAATTAGTCATATTTTAAAACATAAACGTTAATAAAGTTTGACCCATGTTTCTAGCTTCAGCCATTAAATTTAAATATTACTGTAAAGAACTATTATTGGTAAAGGGTAATGGTATCGCTCAATTTTCAAGATTAAATAGGCTCAACACAACAGTTAATTTCTTACAGAGTCAGGCAGACAGACAGCACCCACTGCTAGTAATTCCTTCACCTTATCCAGCTGTCCCTTGCTAGCAGCTAGGTGTAACTTATCTGATGGTGAGGATGGACCCAGTGCTAGCAAACAACTTGCTGCTGATCCTGCATTCAAACAGCAAACAAATACTCCACTTTACATCCCTATGTCCCTGCATTCATGCAGGCACAATTACTACAGTCTACTTAAGAATAATAATAACAACAATTAGAGTGCTACAGTCATCAATGACACCATCGAGCATTATTGAGACAAAATCATGCCGGCGAGCAAAAAGAAGGTCCAAAAAAGGTGAAAATTCCAAAATCCAGAAAATCAGTCCAAAGAAGAAGCCTGCCGACACCTCTGAGACTTTACCTGCAGCATAGCACAGTCTTACATAGTTGTGTGCTTTAAAACGTTTTCTCTACTCAACTTTTACTACCCAATGCCTGTTAAGGATTGTCCAAGTAGGTAACATGACTAGTCTTAAGGGATCTAATAGTAAAGATAATACAGATTAAAATATAAGCTTAACAATGGGTGAGAATTAGGTAAGAATTGGATATTTCATACAGTTACAGTACACTTAAATATAGACTCCTTATAAAGTTTAAGTGAATATCATTATCCTACAAATATGGCGAAATATATTCAGTAGTAACACAGTTACAGTGTTTCTATGAAAGAAGTGCTAAAATCAATTTTAACAAGGTTTTTGAATAGTCAGTCGTTCCTTTTTAAATAATTAATGGCCCTAAAAAGGGCCGTTCACTTATGGGGTCGAGTCATCTATCCAGCAGATGCTAAAAACGATCATCCTGAGCTTGAATGCATGCCTGCTGTCTTTTCAAAATGCAAGACTAGCTCGATTGATTGTCTCTAGCTTGATTGACTTCAAAGTCACCACTTCTTTTTATGCAAATAGAAGAAATGGACTCAAAAAATCCGAGCAAAATTAATAAGTTAATAAAATAGTTAGAATAAATATAAAAGTTAATAAAATAGTTAAAATATAATAATTAATTAAGTGTTTCTGTCACATTTGTGAAAAACCATAAGCCATTTCTAACGAATAATGAATTTAGTTTTCACTGGGAAAAGTATCTATTTCCAAAACAGCTAATTTGAAATCTAACTTTAAGAATGCTATTTACTGACCTTGTCTAGGAAGATCCAAGTCAATGGATGACTCCGAACTCTCTGACTCACAATCTGAGTAATTCATTGCTGTAACCCTATATATCTAGAATGAAAACATAGGCCTACAATTTAGATCTACAGCTTAGCTAAACATTTTAACAGTTAAGGCTAATAAGTGATAGTCTACATAAGGTACAGATTACGAGTAGACTTTGTGAAGGGATTAACTTGTTGATCAAAGGAATGCTCCTATGCAGCGAGAAAACAGATTTTGAGCATGAATATGTACCTTGAACCTGCCATTTGGCAGTGCACTGAAGAGAGGGAAGAGATATGTATGAAATAGTCCATTCAGGAACAACATCTACGGCTCAGCCTCACTCACTAATTTTTTTAACACTAAAATCTCCATCAAGAAACAGAAATAGATGAGTTTAACACTCATCAATTCCAGATTTTCAGTGTCTCCTTCCAGCATGCTGACCCACAGATGTGGAATTCTCTTCCTTCCACTCTGTGCACCCTCTCATCTGATCAGCCTTTCCTACTTTGTGAACAGTTTCATAGGTGGTAAGAGCTTCTTGATCCTATCCTAATGTCCATGAACTGAGACCACCACACAAAGCTTCATTACCCGAATTTTGGCTCGCACCATTTATTGACCATCCACATGCTGCTAATCAGTTTGATTTGGTTTCATAATGCTCGATGTTGTCATGGACAACAGTAGCACTCTAATCGTATTGTTGTTGTGTAGCCGTTAAAGACCCTCGTTAACGTCGTTAATGACACTCACGTATTAACGCCAGCCGGATTCAAAAATATATTTATTACATGGCGTAAAGTAAAAATAAAGAAAGCTGTGTAAAAAGACCATTAAATCAGTATGAAAGTCAAGTTTAAGTAAAGTAACCCAAAATTTATAAATATTAATCCTAACGAAAAATGCAATCTAACTTATCCAAACTAAAACTAAGCGGTTTATCTACATATTTAATGTGTACACCCCTAATTCTAAATTTATTTATACATTAGAATGTAGTAAAACATACTTAAATACTTTATAATTAAAAATACAAAATACAATACAAAAAATTGTAAACAAAGTTTATATTTTCAAAAAGCCTAGCAAAACAAAACTTATTTCTAGTTCCCTGTTTAATCTCTCCTTTTAAATAATATTTTTTGTTTGAAGAGGTTTGATGTCTGCTCAAGAAATTTTAATTAGTCATTGTACAGTTAAAATTAAAACCGACAAATTTAGCCGACAATACACCAAGATTTAACTTCTAAATAGTGATATATGTTGCAATTAATGTCTCTACCTTAGTCACATAGGCGTATAAATAACATTTTCACACCTAAATTTAATTAAGTTAGCAATAGACCATTCATAAAATTTATTTACTTTTTGAAAATTGTATATTTTATTATTCGTTGGAGGACTACACTGTGCACTCAATAGTTGACTGTTTTACGGCAGGCATTTATAATGTAAGATATCTCATATATAAGGCATCTTCGAGAGATATTTTATCTAGACATATTAAATGTAAATTACGACATTATTTTATAATCATTTGATAATTAATTTAAATATAATTTTTTTCGAATTTATTTAATTAATTTTGCTAAAAATGAAGAAATACCTCATAAATATATGCATATGTATTAAGCATTGCCTGCCGTCAAAATGAACACACACCCCTCCCCACTCCCCCCACTCTCTTACCTGGCTTTGTTTATAATCTGTGCAAAGGTGCCACAACATATTATGAAAGGTCTCTATAGATTTATTATATTATATAGTGGAAGCTCTGTTCAGATAATAAATGAAGCCAGGTGAGGCAGTGGCGGGGAAGTGGGGAGAGGACGTTGTAAAGCTTATTTCTTTAAAACTTATTCACAGTGCAGTGCGTACTACGTGTACATGCTCATTTTCAGTTGCTTATGCTATCGACCTGTCGTTTTATAGCAATTTTGATCACCTTCAGCTGAAATTTATTCAAAGTTTAAATTCTTAAGAGATTATTAATTTAGCATCACATCACTACTTAAGGAGTTATCATACTAAATTTGGACGTAATTCGTAGTCCATCACTACGAGCTCTAT
The DNA here is from genome assembly GCA_905160935.1 of Enchytraeus crypticus. NCBI lineage: Eukaryota > Metazoa > Annelida > Clitellata > Enchytraeida > Enchytraeidae > Enchytraeus > Enchytraeus crypticus. The sequence goes on along the minus strand of CAJHZI010000739.1, from coordinate 181,289 downwards.
TCTTTATGTCTTTTCTAGTGATTAAAAGACTGTTTTTTCTTGTTGGTCGGGACACCTCAACAGCTTCTGAAGCTGAATGGGAAAACTCTTTCGCTATCTTCGGGTATTAAAATATCACCTGTTTCTTCTGTGAGAAATCTCGGTGTTATCCTTGATAAACACCTAACCTTCCATGAACACATAACTAAAACTTCACAAGCATGTTTCTTCCATATCCGTGATCTTCGTCGAATACGTCCATATTTGTCACGTGAGACAGCTGCTACAATTGGTGCTGCTCTTGTGCAATCGAAGTTGGACTACTGCAATTCCCTGTTTTTAAATCTCCCTGGCTGTGAGATTGATCGGTTGCAGTTTGTTCAGAATTCTCTTGCGCGAGCAATTTTTTGTAGTTCCAAGTACTCACATGTTACGCCTATTTTGAAGTCTTTGCACTGGCTAAAGATTAAAGAGCGTATCATTTACAAAACAGCTTCGTTAACCTATAAGTCCATCACCTTCCCTGGACAAACTTGTATGTCTCACTTGATTAAAGTGATGCAGCCTGCTATTACTCGGTCTTCTAAGTTAATTACTCTTGTGAGACCTAGCTTACCTTCACGCTCTAAGCTATCTAATCGTTCTTTCCAGCATGCTGCACCTCAGATCTGGAATTCTCTTCCATTCAATCTTCGGAAATCTTCATTTGAATCATATCAGCCTTTGCTTTCCTATGAGCAGTTTCATAAACAGTTGAAGACCTATCTTTTCCATCTCTCTTTTCTATTATCCAGTGTCCATGAGCAGCGACCTGCGCCTAAACCACCTTTTCTTTAACTCCCTTTACTTTGGACTGAATTTCTGGATTTTGGAATTTGACCGTTTTTGAACCTTCTTTTTTTGCTCGCCGGCTTGATTTTGTCTCAATAGTGCTCGATGTTGTCATTGATGACTGTAGCACTCTAATTGTTGTTATTATGTTATTATTATTTATGGTTACACGGTTACCATCTCCTGATGGTAACCGTATTGATCGTTTTTCACAGTAAATGATGAAAATGGCGTCTTTAGGTTTGTATTGTTCTTGTTTTGTACAATAATTGTATTGCTACGTTCTTTATTGCAGTTTTAGATTATGTAATTGATGTTGTAAGCGCAGTGTGCACATTTTAGAATAAATTCATAAATATCTGTTTAGTTTGTTACGCATTACTGTTACTCTAACGTGTTTTCGAAAACCGGTTTGGAAACCGGCGGTGCAATTGAGTTTTATAGCAGCAACATTAGTGCAACTTAATATCTTTATCTGGTAACTCCAACAACGTTAGAATTCTACTGTTAACGTTAAGGTTATTAACGTTGTTGAGGTGTCAACGTTAACATCTAACACTAAGGAGCTAGGATTACTTTGCATATAATAACTATTTGATTACTGTTTTGCTAGGATCACTAGCAAAAAGCAAAAGGTTTGAGTGTCTGACTTAGACTATGCTGATTCGTAAATTGATACTTGAAAGTCTTTTGCTGTATAAAATTGGTATATAACTGATTGCTTGTAATTGTCTCATATTTGTAGTAAACAGTGAATTTTTAACCATTTGTTACTTCCTTCAAGACAACTTAATGTATAGATTATATTGTGCAAAGTTGAGGCACTTCCTTGATTTATATGCGGCTAGTCTAAGTTGTAGTTTTAGTTTAACCGTTTAAGAGTTAGAATCTAGCAAAATTTATGTTTTAGAACTGAGAGAGAGAGAGAGAGAGGAAAAATATGTTTATTAGATCAAAACACAGCATACACCATAAAAAATGAAAACAAGCACACAGAAATAGTCAAATTGAATAGAAAGCAAAATAATATAAAAGAAAATTTGAAAAAGGTAAAAATACCATCAATCAAACAAAACTGTAACAATGATTATTTTTTGTATAGATAACATGCAAAAAGAAAACGGTGCAGTCATGAATCAATTGAATCAATCAACTCCTGATGCTGATTCTATGAAGCTGTTTGTTGGACACATTCCTCGTGACATGAAAGAGGAAGATATAAAAAGAATGTTTGAAGTATTTGGTCCTGTGTTTAGTGTGTTTATTCTCAAGGATAAGTCTACTCAAGAAAGTAGAGGTAAGTTTCTTAGCTTACTATGATGAAAACATTTTAGTTTGCCAGTTCTTAATAATCTAATTAACATAAGATTATGGGGTAGTTGAAATTTGATAAAAATGTTTCTTTGAGTAATATTTGAGCTACTTTTGGAAATATTATAGATTTAATAATATTTAGTAAGACATTTTAAATTTTAGTTACAAATATCTTTTAATTTTAATTTACGAATATTTAATAAGATCTGGCTTACGCAGTTGGAAACATCTACTCACAATTCATAATTGAAAGAATAAAATAGGCTTGCAATATATTACTTCAATTTTCGTATAAAGACTGTATGCAAAGATAATTTCATTATATCATAGATAATTTCATTAGAAATATATTTATCTATTATAAAGTAAGAATATATTTTAAATAAATATTATAAATTTTTCTTGAATTAAAAGCTCATTATAAATTTTTGGCAGACTGACAGTCTTCAAAGTTTTTACTGAAGTTATCAGGTAATTCAGGGTAGTGGGAAAGAGCTTTTCTGTGAAAAATTACAAAATAAATTAATAAAAAAATTGATTAAATGACGAGTATATAAATATGAAAATTATGCAGTATTATCAATACAAATTTCTTAGAATTAAATATGCGTTAAGTAATGAGTAATCATAATGTGGTTGAACGTTGCAGGTTCTTGCTTTCTGCAGTTTTACAAAAGACAAGCTGCTCTGGATGCACAGAATGAGTGGCATGGGAAGAAAACAATGCCTGGCGTAAGTTAAAGTTGCATTTCGAAGGAAAATGCTGTTTAATTTTTTGAGAAATATTAATCATTAATAAATCGATTTCATGTGGCTGTTTTTCGACATCTAATTAAGCTATCTAATTTACCGCAATTATATGTTTCTGAACAGCGCTTAAAAGAATATATTTCTGCTGTTGAATGGCTGCATTGAAAATACCTGGTATTCTAGGAATAGTGAATCTGTACCTTAATAGATAAATTCTTTATAGTATATAATAAGTTCTTTTGCTTAGATTTATTAACCTTTGCTATATATGTTGAACTCGCTTGATCATAAATTTTGCTATTTATTGTATATAGCTTGTATTAGATCTCTGTTTAAGACTATTTATTCCTTTTAGAAATAAACATTTCTTTTTTATATTATAGTTTCTAGTTGTATAAATATATTGTGTTGTCTTTACTCTTCAAGTTTGCATGGTAATATTGCTATGTTTTAATTTCAGTGTTACTGTTGTTTATTTATCATTTTGCTGCAGTTGAAGCATCCTATGCAAGTTAAAACAGCAAACAGTGAAATTAAGAGTGGTAAGCAATTAAATATGTTCAGTGACTAAAGGAAAGTTCAGAATATGAGATAGTATATTTATGTGTAAACATTTAAATTGATTTTAATATTTTTTTAACATTAATCGAGACAGTAAGCACTTACTTATTTAAAGCACTAATTTATGCTACTTATATAATAGTTTGCTTGTTCTTATTGTTAGTAAAATCTTGACAATTTGATTCGTTCCCACTTCTACTATTAAGTCTACATGTGCCTTGTAATGTGCAATATTTGCATGTTGTGATCGAATTGATTCTATAACATTTTTGTTGTCACACTAATTGGCCCAAATACTCTGTCAGTAACAAGACGAACGCTGTGAAATTTGCATTCTTTATTTAATGTGCTTTCACAGTTTTACACATAAGCCTCATGTTGTGCAAGTTGGTATTACAAAAATCAACAACTGTTTCTATAACATAATATATTTTAAGTATTATTGTGTTAACTGTAGGTATATTGTTGTTTTTGAAATATATATTTTTCCAAATAGTTTTATTTAATATCTTAGTAGTGAGATGTGCTGCATGAATGTTCCTGATGTAGTCTTTGAATAAGGGCACTCACTCTAAATCGTCATCTTTATTATTATTGCTATTATTATGACGATGATGATGACAAAATGTAAATTTTGTGTGCTGCAGAAATCTCGACTATTATTTCTAATCAATAGAATTGGAATTTTTCTAAAAGATTTTATTCTTAATTTTTGTGAACTAATTTTTTAGCGCAATGAACATTAACGTCAGTGTATTGACAGAGAATAGGCAAAGCTATGTTGAGCGTTTGTTGCTGTACTGGAATGCTATCAGAGCTCTGCTGTATTTAATGTTTACAGAAGAGGAGAGACGCCTGTTTGTTGGAATGTTGTCTAAGAGCACTAGCCAGGAAGAGCTGGTCGCGTTGTTCAGTCCATTCGGTGCCCTGGACGACTGCGTCATACTGATTGATAGTGAAGGAAACAGTAAAGGTCTGCCGCTGTTTATGATCTATGCGACTTATTGTCTATTAGCAACTAATGTTGTTAGTCACCTGTCCTACTTTAATCCAATAGAATCCTATTCCAGACTTTCATAGATTCCATCCAATTTTTCTGTAGCAGGCATTTGTTATTTTATTATATAGGCATTTATTATATTTATTATACAGGCATGTGATAATTCCTACTGACCAACTATGGGGTGGAGAGTTTTAATTGGCTGGTTACTCAAATCATATGCAAGATTTAATTTCTTATTTAACTGTCAAATGAATTTATTTAATCAAATATTACTGTAGCTGAAATAGTTTGTCATTGAGCTGGAAATGTACTGTCTGTGATATAAATAAATAAAGCATTGTGAAATTGTATTGACACTAAGTGCTGTTGATAATCTTAATTTAGTTGACTAATTTTAGTAATTTTTCTCTACTGTCATCATCCGTTATTTGTTTATTATTAAATGATTCGCATTCATTAGCTCATCTTATCTAAAAAAAATTCTTGCTGACAAAGTAATGCTGTATCATATGGTTAATTGACTTCAATTGATGTTATGTATTTAATACTTGTTTCCTATGATATTTAGGATGTGCTTTTGTGACATTTACAACTCAGTTGAGTGCGATGAATGCCATCAAAGCTTTGCATCTTTCTCGCACATTCGAGGTTTGATTATATTATTTATATCTTTATTCTATTCCTCAGATTCTAAAGTTGGTTTTTGAAACTGTATGACTAGAGATTGGGCTGAGCCAGTGGCTTGTTGACAAGTTGCTCGACAGTGGATTAGTAAGTGCGTGATTCATATTCAGTGCTCTCCCTGTCACTGACTTGCTATTGAGCAGGAAACTGCCGTTAAACTTGACATTTAAATGTAACCTTTAGATCAATCTGCACTAAATGTTTGTATTATTACTTGTAGACAATAATTTGAACCAGTGCTTGTAGTATTGCTTATCTCAATAAGTTCAAAACTTTTCACTTTCTGCTGCAGGAATAAATATTGGCATTGAACTCTTAGGTTCACCTCAAGAGTTTTTATAGGAGTCAATTACAGGTAAAACTAAATGCAAGAGCTAAGTATATACAATTTACGGCTGAGATGATAGTTACTGCAAAGTTGCTTATAAAATGGTTGCAAGACTCCGGTCTCTATACAATTTATTTGTATTCTGTGCGGCGAAATCTTTATTTGACGTATTGATTGATAATTAATTTACTTGATTGATTGATGTTTGTTGTAGGGCTGTAAGAGTCCAATAGTTGTAAAGTTTGCCGAGACGCAGCAGCAGAAAGAAATGAAACGTCAGCACTCAAACCACCCGCGTTCTAGCCTACCTGCTAACAGTGGTTCCTACAATAACGTAAGTTAATTCAATCTCTCAACTGTTCTAGCATACCTGCTAACAGTGGTTCCTACAATAACGTAAGTTCATTTAATCTCTCAACTGTTCTAGCCTGCCTGTTAAAAGTGGTTCCTACAGTACATAAGGTAATTCAATCTCTCAACTGCCCTATCTTACCTGTTAACAGTGGTTCCTACAATAACTAAGTTAATTCAATCTCTCAACTGCCCTAGTATACCTGCTAACAGTGATTCCTACAGTAACATAAGGTAATTCAGTCACTCATCATTTTGGTATTTATGCGCTATGCATGGCCGCTTTATCTCCTCTTATTATATTTCGCATTGCTTATCTGGTTGGTTATGATTGATAGTTGTCAATCAACCAGTAGTTCAAACCACATGCCATTGTGTATGACTTGAGTTATTGATGGATTGATTAATTATAATATAATATTATTTATGTTTCAGATGATGAGCCCACCTCCAGCAATGGGCGCTCCCCGAGCACCTTTCAGTTATGGTTAGTAGCTGCAGATAATTTAACATAGCTTATACCTTGCATGGATTGGTTATAAATAGCTTGTTCATTACCTCTGACATTCTTAGTGTCATTGATCCAGTTAATGTTTGTGACACTACTAAACTTATTTAAAGTACTAATCATTATCTTCTTTCAATCAATCAATAATCAATAAGAATTTAACGTCCGGTTCCTCGCCTTAGGGCAATGTCAGGGACGTCAAATCTTTAAATATAATTACGCACATGTAATCATTTGTGAAGCATATGAATATGTCTTAAACAAAAAGCAAATGCTAAAAAGTCTAAAGCCTAGTATAACATCAGTATATCAGTGGTGTCATTGATATCAATGGTGTGATTGATATCAGTGGTATCGCTGCTATACTAATGTTATGCTCTCAGTTAGCTAGACTTCTGATTAGTCTGATGTTTAATTAATTGTCTGACGTTTAATTAATTGTACTGCTTGTAGTCATTTGTTATTATTTTTACTATTGTAGGTGCTCCACGTTTTTCATCAGTTGGGGCCCCTCCTATGAACCCATATTCAGCGAGAGCCCCTACCCCCTCAGGACCATACTCTAGTCCGCCTCCTGTGCCAGGTTGACCTTGCCACTGTTGTGTAGTTCTATTCTAAGTCTAAGTAGCCTTGTCTGTCAGAATAATGTGAGTCCAGGGAAGTTACAGGTATTATCATAGGATGAGGAATATCTGCTGACATGTTTCTTTTCATTGTTAAGTTAACGCGCATTATAGTGAAGTGATCAGCTATGTTTATGTCTCTCACTTTATAGTGCCACATGTTTAATTCATTACGCAATTTAGTCCATTTTCTGTATAACCAGTCAAGTGAATGTCTGAGATTTTACACTCAGATCAGCGTGACTTGGATTCGAACCAACGAGAGTTCAATTCACCTCAGGATCTGTCATTTAAAACTTCATGACGTTACCCCTTGTTATTAAGACATTTATTAATATTAAGACGTTGGGAATTTAAATTGTGATTAAACTGTATCTCATTGACAATTTGAAGCTATTGGCTTGACGAATGCGGCTTGTGAGACTTGTAGTCTTGATTTATTTCCACAGCTTCTGCTTAGTCTTCTATTACAACACCTGCAGTGTGCTTTTGATCTATTTACCGTAGCCATGACTCCACTTAAGCATTTGTAAATTCACTTTTTGAGTTTCAGAATAAATCTCTCAAAACCTGCTCATGTTGTGCAGAATATTAAAGTTTAACTTCTGTTCTTCCCACATGCATTTTGGGGTAAGAACCTCAGAGGATGCTGGCAGAATTGTTTCAACTGACATTAGAATGGAAGGCCTCCTGCTTAACTATATCAGACATGCATGCTATCAAATTGGTCATCCATCCAATATGATATTTGCTCAAAAAGGAGTGCTCATGAATTGAAAGATGTATAATATATTTAGATGTGTAATATATTTAAATGTTAATATTGTATTTCTCAGGTTTCGACAATCAGTCTCTTCAGGGCATTCAGGCATTGGCTCAACTGGCGTCTAATCCAGGTCTGTATTCGGCAGAGTTGGCAAGTTTTACCCACATGCATTTTTACCGTGGTTAAACTGCATGTTTAAATCGTAGCTGTTAGGGTTTTCCTGCTGTATTGCCACATAGAAAATACAACATGCAACTGCAACATATCAGCCTGACTAGTTTCCCCTACCACCAGGCCGTCAGGCGCCTGGACTGAATGAGGCTGATGTGTTTGTATTTGCTCTCAATTCGAATTGTTCCAAAACTCAACTTTTAATGCACACACAAACATAAAGGCTTGTTCTTATAGCTTTTGCTATTAAATTAATTAATATTTATTCATTAGTAGTCTATTGTAAAGGTTAGTAATTATTATATTTATTAGCACTGCAAAGAATTTACTAGTATTCGGTTAAATTGACTGTAATACCATTTCTATTGCTCGTAGTTTTGCCGAGTTTTCCCCATTTTTGTCTGATTTAGACCGGTTTAATTCAAATTTTGTCCACTGGGCTGGACAATTTTTAATAATATTTAATTAAATTAATTATTATATTTTGACAGGGTTAAATGTTAATAAATATAACAAAAATATCAGACTGATATTTATTTAGAACTTCTAATTAATCGCTGATATGACTCGTAACTCACACAAGTATCGAAGAGTATGCTATCAACTCCTCTAATTCACTAAAAGATTTTATTCTGTTGCTGATGTTGCAGTGTTGTCCACGCTTTTGAACCCGGCCATTGTTCAACAGTTTGCTGCAGCGGCTGCAGCATTTGGAGGTACGGCAGCCACACAACCATCTCTCCCTACGAATATTCCTGGTTAGTGCAGCCTGCATTCATATTTCCAGATCTAAATTTATTGGTGTGTATGGTCACTTCTCAGTACTTGTATGAAATGAATTCTAGGCTCGTCTATTGCTGATGTTGAGTCAGCTGGAACTCATGGACTGTTACTGACCACTATTGGTGGTAATCTAGAAGATTTAAGTAAGTACTATCTCATATTATTGAAAAGAAAGTGGATTTACGGTTATCAAAATCAGGTAACCTCATCGATGGACTCATGCAAAATTCTTCTAGAAATTTAAAAAAAATTGTGCTATCTTTACAACTTGTTGATTTTTCATTCTTTCGACAGTGTATAGTTGCTGCTTTGTATCTCAACAGTGTACAGTTACGGTGTATATTGATTAATTAATTATCGACAGTGTACATTTGCTTTATTTGACTGGTGCTATGCTCTATTTGACTGATGCTATGCTCTATTTGACTGATGCTATGCTCTATTTGACTGATGCTATGCTCTATTTGACTGATGCTATGCTCTATTTGACTGGTGCTATGCTCTATTTGACTGATTCTATTTGACTGGTGCTATGCCCAATCAGGACCCTACCCATATCCAGGCAGTACTGTTCCACCGCCGATGAATTATCCAGCTGCTCCACGTCCTCCTTTGTCAGGCCTTTCTGGAAAAGATAAAGAAGGTAGTAGCTCTGCATTCATTCTTTTCTCTTTCGGTCAATAGAGATCAGTGATGAAATATTGATATATTAAATTGATGGTTTTGAAGTAATAGTAGCAGAACGATAAGATTAATTTATAATTATTTACTTCGAGTCAATCTGATACTTTAATTCTTGGTTAGATTTTTGTATAACAGCAGCAATACACAACTTGTGGCAATATTTTAAGCAATATATGTATCACGTAAGCGTTTGCATTCCTATGAGCAGTTACTTGCGTAGTTTAATATCTTTTTGATATCTATTTTCAATACAGTTTCCTTGGGTTGCGACTAGAACATAACCTCCTTTTCTTTAATTCTCTATCTTTGGACTGATTTTCTGGATATTAGATTTTGAAATCATTTGTATTGTTGCCCGTAAACTGTAATTTAGTTAAGTAATGCTTGATTGTATCATTTAAGCCAATCATACTCTATTAGTTGTTAATGTTTTTATATCATGAATGTCTTTAGTGGTATATAAAACTACCATCAGTTCATTCTATATACCTAAATTCGCTTGCATTTACAGAATCAACAGAAAGCCCTAAAATATTCTAAAAAATCTCAACAAGAAGTCACCAAAAATGAATAGTTAGACTGTGAGAGAATGTTGTCATTACTGTTATAGATTTGAGAATTTATATATGTTTAGGTCCACCAGGTTGCAACTTGTTTATATTCAATGTTCCACCGACTTACACCGATTCAGAGCTGTACAATATGTTCTCACCTTTTGGTAACATAGTCTCTGCTACCATCTTCGTCGATAAAGTCACCAAGACTAGCAAGGGATATGGTAAGTAATAAGAGCTTAGTGTACGTGTAGACCTATGTATGCCGCAGCAATGAATTGATACAGTGTGTAATAATGGATCAATTTTCATTTAAAATAATTGTGTTTAAAAGGTTTTGCTTCGTTTTTATTTGTTAAAGCTGATTCTAAATGTGATACAATATAAAGTAAGTTACAGGAATATTGTATACTAAGTCTGTGAGTCTGATATGATTTCCTGAGATAAATCTTCTCAATTTTGTCAAGTTAGAATTTTATCGAAACACTTCAATCTTCTGCAGACGCAATATTTCGACAGTGTTATAATCATATTTTACTTCGCATAGTTTATGCTGCACGATGATTTGCTTCGTGATGAGTTTGACTAAGAAGTGTCTGACGCTAAACAATATTGTATCTAACAATATTTGCATGCATGTATGTATGTACTGGCTGGAGAACCAGTGGCCACGTCGGTAAGTTATTCGACCGCAGATCAGTATGTGCGGAGTTCAAATCCTGGGCTCGCCCATCACTCTTATCGCTTTTGAGTGAGGAAACTGACTATCACTGACATCACTTTCAAGTGAGGAAACCGACGTTAACATTAGCTTTACCAGCTTTATGTGTATTAATAGGCTTTGTGAGCTACGATAACAAGATGTCAGCGAGTAATGCCATTAAGTCGATGAATGGATTTCGTATTGGCATGGGAAAGCTGAAGGTGCAGCTAAAGACACCAAAGGTTTCAAAGCCGTATTGAGACTAAGACAGGATCATGGTATGCTTTCAGTGCTGTTAATTTATCTTAGGCAGTTTCTTTGTAATTTACAAAGTGTAAATTCAGATAACACTCATTCTTCAAAGGATGCTTTTTTGTTAATAATTAAATAAAGCTAATTCATTTTCACGGAGTTAACGACTGAAATAATATAATTAATTTTACTGATCTTGATTAAATAGCTTGTTCATATTTAAGTACGTCTCACGTATGTCACAAAGTAGTAAGTATGGCTGTTGTTAAGAATATTTCACGTATGTGCCTCAGGAGATAGAAGGAGAGAAATAGGTTATATTACATTTAAACTCAACTATATAAATACAGCAAACAAAAACGTCCTTGCAAACAGTGAAAAAGCCTGCACAACAAATGGAAAATACAAGCGTAAATATTACGAGTATGCGTGGCCATCAGTGAAGATACATAGTATCTCGTCTAGCTGAATTCTCGGCCATATTTGCGAGATATTTTTGAAATACAACATGGGTAATTGAAATTGATAGTAATGAACTAGAGCTCACTGACCATTTATTAAGAAATCTTTGCATCATTTACTAAGAGAATATATTTATAATGCATTGCGAATAGCAAGTGGAATATTATTCCAGACACAACAGCAAGTATAGAAAAGAGGTAAGTGCAGAAAGTGTATACAAAAGAGGTAGGTTAGCTGTTTCTAAATATATTTCAAGAATGTCACAAGGAGAGGTAAGTATAGATGTTTTCAAGTGCATTTCTCCTATATGTTGTGAATGCAAATACCAAGAGAAAAGGTTGGTATATACATGTATGTAGTTAGTTGTACGTGTACAGTATATGTACAAGTGTCTAAAGTGCTACGTAAAACATTTTTACGTATGCTTTGTCTGAATATCATGTATGTTTATGAGTATAGTCAGGTAGTGTCTGTGTGAATGAGAAACTGTCTGCTATTATGCTATGTATGTGTATGTTTATGAGTATAGTCAGGTAGTGTCTATGTGAATGAGAAACTGTCTGCTATTATGCTATGTATGTGTATGTTTACGAGTATATTTGAGCAACATACGAATAAAGTTTATCTTATATAAAGTATCTTAGTTGTATCTAAATTTTATATAAACTTCTATAATATCAAAGGTAGACTATTTGAATCCATGCCATTGTTAAAAATTTAACTGTTCTCTAATAGTGCTAAATTTACCACAATGGATTAGCTTGTTAGGATTGTATTGCAATTATAAGTGTTTTTTGTTTATAAATGGCATATTGAACTATATTGTATTGCTTGTATAACTTATGTATTGTTTGTCTTTGCATTGTTTCTAGATAATCGTGACTGTATTGAAAGTGCAGTAAACTCGTGTGTCTGTGACCCTGTATTATCATCTGTGGCAGCTGTTACTGTATGCTGTTGTTAAGTGATTTGACTTTTAATCTTCGATGCTGCCGTTCTCTGTACATGAAGATATCGTTGTAGTGTTGCTAGCTATATGTGGAGTAAACATTCTGTTGTGCTCTGTAAAAGTGTAATATTTTGTTAGTAGTTATTTTATGTTCGGTTACACTGTGTAATTAAGATATATAACATATAACAGTTAACATTAAGATATACAACTTTTTTAGATATGTAACGCATGTATGATAATAGGGCATGTGAATTTAAGTAATTATTTGTTAAATATACCAAAATAATATAAAGTGTGTTATGTGTATGTTATTCATATTTCAAATATTTTACTATTTAATGAGTAATTTTGACTTCATAAATGTTTATTTGTAATGCAGAGAAACCTTTACTAGAAAACATTAATTTGTATTGTATGGAAATGTAAAATTCTATGCAGATGTCTCTGTACTAAAAGTGTCAGCTGTACCTTGGAGTATACGTGTACTTAACGTAAAAGCTGTGTTCTGTTGATGTCCAAAGAGTAATTTAACATTCTCTAATGTTTAGAAATTGACATTCTCTAACTAATGTTTATGAATGTACTATGGTGTGACAGTTACGATTTAGTTATGCTGTACTATAATATATTCAGTATATGGCCATAAATTGGTGTTTGTAGATTGTCGTATGACTTAAAAGTTCTTCTCTGTCCTGTTCACAGTATGTCTAAAGTTTGTTAGTGTGTCAGGCGGCATCGTGCATTTAAGAGACAAACTTCTATTGGTGCAGGTAGGAGCCGGACCGAGAGTATAGCGTCGATCTTACTAGTAGTAGCATAGTTGACTAAGTTATCTTGTAATTTAAACGTGTGGTGGAAACAGTGCTAGATTTGATCATTGCAAAAGTGTGTATTTTAATATCTATATATTTAGCTGTACTGTGTCTACAATGTGCTTAAAAATATGTAAAGTATGTCAGTGTTGATATTTCATTGATAACCGGTAATATCTTGTACTTTAGAATTATTGGGTATCATTTAAGATGCAATGCCAATATTAATATTGTGATACTGAACAATGGTATACAACACTGTATAAATAAATGGATATGGTATGCAGATCTGTGAAGAACTGTTTATAGCTGTGAGATTCGATCATTACTCTAATTTTTTTGTTGTAATAAAGTATGATAAAAAACAATGGGTATGTTTTGTAACACAGCCACTTAGTTTTTATGTAATATTTAGATAGTTATTGTATTGAGGCTCAACACTAAATATGTGATGTTGCATTTTTTCTATGTTCGCATACATTAGTTACAAATTTTATTTTTTAATGTACAACTTGTTTAGATGTTATGCGATGGTTAACATTTAACAGATATGATCTTTGTAAAATTGTAAACAAGTACATCCGTTATGTCTTAAGTTAAGCTGATATAATTTATAATAAGGAGCCATTGGCCATTATAAGAAGTTTATGAATGTAATGCTGCGTGTGGTATTCTCTTACCACGTATTTTCAGTATCTGTGTGGCTAGGACGCTGCTATGTGTATAGAGTGTTATGTGCTATGAGCTATACAAGAATATTGTATGTCGTACTATGATTACAACCTGTATCCATGTCTGAAATCTTTTATTATTATAAATGCTGTTAGAATGTCATTCGATTTCCGTATTCCTATAGAAGTACATTTCTTTCAATTCGTATATTAATTAGAAGAAACAATATGTATTGTATTGCAGTGTTGAACTCATTCATATTTGCAAAGTATCGTAAATAACTGCATAATTATATACAGTAACGCATGTACGTATACAGTAACACATGTATGTATAATAATTAGAATAATAATCTTTAACAAATAGTAAATAATTTTTGCCTAAAGATACGAGAAGTAGACTGTCGCATATAGATGGTATGATATCATCTCTGTTCTTCTATTGACAGGCTAATAATAGATGCCGATATAATTGCTTCTACCCATAGTGTTTAGCATCTAGCAGGCTACTCTATGCGAGGGCTTTTGCAACGGCGTAAATGGAAATGTTACAGTAGTGCCGCCAGACAGTATTAACTACCGGAAACAGTTGGCTGATTAATGTACATCAGTGGTGGTTTCAATACGTAAAGACTGCTAGTCTGGATCAGAATGATGCGTTTCCACAAATGTGGAGCTGCTTAATTCCAGCAGAGTCGGTGATACAGGTAACAGGGTGTTCTGACCTCGTGAGGTTACTGGAATTGATGCAGAATTCGCCTCCCTCTCTCTCTCTCTCGTGCATTGCTTACTGGCAGGTCCATAGTATATAGCGCCTTCACTCTTCTCTCTCTTGCGGCTTCTTTATGTCCACATATGAATCTTTAAATTAGCCAACATACATAAGCTCAGTCTGCCTCTGCTTCTCCGTCTGTCCATTATAATTTCATTGATCTCTTTTAGTCTTCCCTTAGAGTGTGGCCTATCCAGCTCTTCCTATTTCTTAATGCATTTATCATTGTAACTGGACCAGCTCTGTCCAGAACTTTTTCATTTGTAATTTCTTAGGTCCAGCTAATCTTTTTCATACATTTCAACTCACTTATATAAACTCTAATTGAGAAATTAACTTTAAAAAAATTAACATTGATAATTATGATTATTAACTAATTGAGAATGCCAGGAAGAAAAAAGACAATAAAATTTGCACCTGACCGAAGTGAACCGTGGATCAGGAAACTAGAAAAATGAAGTGAGGCTATGAAAATTAACTTTCAAAAATTACAAAGCGATTGGTATTAATAAGGTCAGTATTAAATAGAAAGAACTGAATATGACATCTTCTAACGTTGTGAGGATGTAAACAATGAAGAATGATGGGTCAGTAATGTTTTATATTACCTCGTTTGTATGCGACTTTAAGATGAAAGGAGAGACTAGCGGTGTAATATGTCATCATCATCATCTTCCCTTGAATCTCGGTTAACTAAGGTCGGGATACGAATAGACCATTTTTCCATTCGTTTTAGAAAATTTTGTAGTAATTTCTGGAGCCTATGCGCTAACAAACTCTTTCTGGCGTTGGTTTGGATCTTAGTGCATTGTCGCCTTTTGCGACACGTGCAGTCCACGGTTGGTCTATTCTTCAACCAGGACGCAACACGGGTAAAAATAATTTCTTTAAATCGGATTAACTTGCTTTACATCTAGCGAAACGGATCAACCCTGAATTTGTCATTAGGTGGCCAACAGGCCAACAGTACAATATTTGGGAAGAGATATGAGATTTAGGAGGAGATATGGTTAGAGTGTTCGCCTCAATTGCAATTGGCCTACATGTAGATTTAAAACTCTAGTCAGCACAGGATGGTTATTTCCTTGGGTCCAGGGAAGGTTAATCATGTGTCGGAGCTTGCTGCCAATTGGCTTTATCACTAAATAGCAAGGTTTTAAAATTACAAAAAGATACAATTTCAGGTGCAATAAATTAAATGCTTCGTTTAGTTTGAAAAATTGTGGTTTTCAATTCTTCGTTTAGTTTGAAAAATTGTGGTTTTCATCTTAGCATTTAAACTGGTAGTAATGTAAAAACTGTAATGGGCGTTATCCAGAGAAATTCTTTCCTCTTTTCTATAGGCCAATTCGAATCGTATAAGTAGTAAAAGTAATGATAACGAATAAAGACAACAGTACTTAACTGCACACTACAATTAAGTTATGTAGCGACAGATAAAATTCCTTCTACACGTTACTCTAGAAATCCAATTTCTTGACTTGGACTCCACTCTATAGCCGGCCTTAATGTTCCATTTCCTATCTAGTCCCATCCGTGTTGCCTCCGGATATACGGCTTGCTAAACGGAAGTTAATTCTCTGCTCTCATAAGCCACAACACGCTAATGTCAATTACTCTATCATAACAACCGCTAGCGTCCAGCCTTGAACTTGGACGAATGTTTTGTGGATTCATAATCTCTGCGTGATTTATCGTCATAATCTTTTCTTCTCTCGTCCCGTTCTCTATCTGAGCCATTTCGTCTCTCTTCATCTCTCTCCCTCCTACCGTCGTCATCTCTTCGTTTATCTGCTCTTCTCTCAGCGATGTCGTGACATCGTTCACGAGTCTCATTCCTCTCTGAGGCGTGTCGATGACTTCCATCATACCCTCTACCGTCGCGTCTCTCCTCGTCTCTCTTTCTCTCTCTACTGCTCTTTCTCTTTCTGTCTCTGCTGTCATACCTCTCCACTGAACGTTCTCTCTTCCGATCCTTATCGTATCTCTCCGTGGAAAGTTCTCTCTTCTTCTCTCTACTGTCGTTGGTTCTGTCAGCCTGGCGACGTCTCCCGTCAGTTCTCTGTCGCCTCTCCGACCCGCTGGACGCTGAGCGACGACGTCTTTCGTCAGCTCTGTGTTTGTGGGACCGGCTTCTAGGACTTGGGCTCCTGGATCCGTGACGTCCTCGTGATGACTGCTCGGACGACTCCTTCCGACTTTTCTGTAGGAAATCAAACTATGAACATAAGAGAAATAAAAATATTAGAACTTCAATTGCCCTTAACAAGGAGTTTATATACATATATATATTAGAATTAATTTTGACAAACATGTAAAGCTTATATTTATGAAGCATGAGTAAATTTCTTAGTATCTCTTTGATATATGACTTTGGCGTTTTAAAGATCTCTATGATTTGGATGACTTGGAATTCTTTACTATATAATATAATCACCTAGTGTGTCTTAAACCTGGCTAATGGAATAAATCGAAGTTCAAATAATAATAAGTAATAATACTAATAAGTTCACCTTGTGCCGAACAGGAGATGAACTTGCAGAATTGGAAGAAGGATGCCTGTGCTTTTTCTTCTTTTCTTTCTTGTGCTTTTTATGAGCTTTATGTACTTCTTCTTTCTTGGATTTGCTCTGATTGTTACGTCCTTCATCTTCTTCCTCATCATCAAATACCAAATCGTACTTATTGCTGAAAATACAATATTAAAGCATAAAATGAATGAGATATGTTGGAATTACAAATCTTGATTTTCGTGATGAACAGTATAAGTTTTATTGCTTTAAATTTTAAAAGATTTATTTAAAGGACAAAACAATCGGACAAGAAGACCCCTGGCTAGTATAAGATTATGTTTATGTTGTTTCGTAATATCACTAAATTCAGCATTGCTCTCACCATCTCTCCCTTCTATTAAAAAATAACAATTATAAGTATTATAATTATTAAGTATTATAATAATTATTAGTCTTAAAAGTATCCCAATTGTTATTATGCTTTATTATTAAAATCTTTCACACCAGCTCTGTACGCATAGCGTCAGTATAAACTAGGGGTGGAGTTATCATATGATACAGCAAGCACTCAAATGGCTAGCTACGCCGAAAAAAGAAATCATTGAACTGGAGAAATTGGGCCCCTAAATGCCCTTACTACGCTATGGAAGTCTTTTTTACTGGAAAGTAAGGAAGAAAACTCCACAAATGTCTGGATTGGTCGACTTTAAAGGTCATTTGCCAGTTTTCAGCTGCTTCATATTCAAATCTTTCAGATCTCGCGACGTTGAATATATGCTGGTAGCGAGTCAAACTGTTGTATGCCAAATGTACATGTAGTAGAAGTTATAGACTAATAATAATAATAATAACACATTATAGTGAAATGATCAACTATGTTGATATCTATCACTTTTAGTACCACATGTTACATCCGTTAGGCAATTTATTCCATTTTCCGTGTAGCCAGTCCAGTGAATGTCCGAAATTTTACTCTCAGATCAGCGCGGCTGGGATTCGACTATATAGTTGGGATTAGACTATATAGATTTGATGCAATGGGCGCCGACTCTTCGTGGGGATGGAACTGGATTTTGCCCCGATACTTTGAAAGGAGTTGGAGCAAGAGTATGATTTATCATGCCTTTTAAATACTTGTACTATCGCGCACACATTGTATTTAGATTTTTGGAAATATTGTTTCTCAGGTAGGCCTACTCAAAATGAAAAGTCAGCGCCCACGTATAATGCAATCAAATGCTAGTATTTAGAAATAAAATAATTTAGTTTATTGGTAACACTTACTCTTTTCTGAGGTCTGGATCCTTAATTCTAAACTGTGGTCTCTCATCATCTCTCTCATTTGATTTAACATTTGCTACCTTGCCTGCGAGGAAATAAAAGCAGATTTATTAATTATAAAATTATTTTATTTATTTTATTATTTTAATATGTCTGAGATATTTATTCTCGTAATAACAAATTATGCAGTGGTAAACATACAGTAGTAAAATCCGCCGTTTCGTGGCAATACAATTATTATGATTTTAAAAAATGTATCATCTGTTGCAATACAAATCAAATTAATGTGAATAAATGTGGTGTACTAATTTAATTACTAAGTTTAATTATGTTAACAGTCTATTACGCAATTAGGAAGCGTTAGATGTTTGCAAATCAGAGTAGTCCAAAATTAAGTTTCCCTTAAATTGAAACAAATGTTTACCTGAATGTTCATCATATTCGACCACTGGAGTTGCTTAAACAATAAAACTATTCAATAGTGTGTTAACGTGCATAGTTCAGTCAAATTTTGAGACCTAACTAACGCAGTTTAAGACTCGGTGCAAACATTACATGCACGCTGGTTGGATTGATTGAAGAACGACAAGATAATAAAACCAAATCGCATTAACCTTTTCGATTCCACTTGACCTTTGACACAGACTGACTAAAATCAACGTGAATACGACGATCATCTATCAGCACGTTGTCCATTTTGAAGTAAGCACTCTCACAATCTTTGGGCTGCACAGATATAAACACAGATAGCTAGTTAGAATGTCATTCCCGTAGCATTTGACATACTATTCTGAAATTGTCACACTTCAATTTAAAATTTCTCTCTGTCCTATCAACCTTGCCTATAGAAAAACAGGTCTAAGGCGTATATTCTTACTTACAATCTGCTTTTACGCTCACAAAAGCAGTACATCGAGAATAAAAACCTTTATCAGTCTTTTGATAGCCTTAAGCCTGATATGGCTCATTATGTGATCATATATTGTCTTAGCATGCTCCTGCTAAGGCGCCTCTAAGTGGCAACAAAAGGAAAGTAAGCAAAATATAAATATCTGCAATGGCCTGAATACAACTACGACAAATTAGTAATTAAATATACTAATTTGTATTTTTTAACTAGTTGTGACCAACGAAACCAAATAGTTAAAATTTATTATTCTTAGGCACTTTTTGATAGATAACATTTGGCAGACAACTGAAATCAGGTCATACAAAGTTATACTGTTTTGCTAATATTTTCTAATATCAATAAGAGCTTCCTATGAGCATACGTCATATTTTACAAAAAATATAAGCACATCTAAATTGTAAAATGCCAACTGGTCAATTTGATTATAAAAAGTTCTTAGTTAAGACCAAGTATTACTACCAGCTGAAAAACAAATTAAATCCTTATCTAATACTTCACAATTTAAGGCAAATATTAGCAACTAGTGCACTGGAGAACTTGATACAAACCTCTTTGAATTCAATAAATGCATACTGGAGAGATTCATTAGTCTTGCGATCTTTTATCACCTCGCAGCTGAAACAACAACAGCAAATATAAAATCTTGACGACTATGTGCCCATCTCAATGACGATAAATGAAGCTCCAAATTTATATCCTTAAACAACTTTGGAAAAGTTGGGGTTTTGTTAAAGCTCTGAAGTAAAGCCAAGTTCTGACTCTGTACAAAATTATTATTGAAGATGGATCGCCTGGAATTCGAACCAAAGGCCTTTTGTTTAGCAGACAATTCCGCCAGTAACTCAGCCATTGCACAGGAAAGTTGTAACATGCACACTTAAGAATAGCAAAACCTCAATGAAAATTCCGTGGGAGCCAAAAATGAAAAAATCACAAGTAATAGCCTGTCTTAAAGATTATTCTTAAATTTATTCTTACTGAACTGTGCTATATCTTGTAAAGATGGCGATTAATCATGAAGCTAGTGAAAAAACAATACTTAATTATGTAACTAAAGCATATGAATAAAAGTTATAAGTAAGAGCTAAAATAATGTAACAATAGCTGTCCATTTCTCTATATATAAGATATTAGAATCACTGAAGAATCATCGGATCACGTGTGCAGCGATCTCTCTAAAAAGCTAAATAGATTTTTTAAAATTAATTAATGAGATAGCTAAATGAAATTACTCACCATTCTATTGGACCAAAGCGCGAGAAGATGATTTCTAGATCCTCTGAAGTTGTCACAGGATTTAATTTGCAGACGAACAAGACGTTATCAGGAGGCTTGACGTCCATCGCAGGCAAGTCACCGACCTAAAAAATCAGCATCAAACAAAAAGTGAAAGTAAGATTATTTAATTAGTTAATCTAGATACTATGAGATAGTCTCATAGAGGGAAGCTTACCACTATCAGCTGTGCAAAGTCAATATCGTAACAATAATGAATGGCTAAAGTAAGAGTAGAGGTACAAAATCAATCATAAATTAACTGGAATAAAGAGTTAAAGGAAAATTGTGATTTTACATCATAATAGTTTGACGAAATTCTGTATTAAAATAATTATAAGACTAAATTTACGGCTATGCAGAATGTGAGCTGGAAGAACACCTGAGAGAGAAAGCTACAGTAGAAGATTTACAATAACCTCAATATTACGGTCATGCTGCATAATAAACTGTCAAATCATACAGATTTTAGTCTCATTTAATTTCTGAGCACACACACTACTACCTCAGTTAAAGGACTAGCACTACTTCTATTAAATCTTCTATCTATACAATTGTTAAGAGTTTTCTGAATTTTAATAGTATTACGACTACATGTACGTTACAAATCGCTATTTTATAGTATAATTTCAAACCATTTCAAGTATTTGAGCATTGGATTGAGCCTCCTTTTCCTTATTACGTTCCTCTATAACCTCTTGGCTGAGACCTTCATCTTCATCGAGATCCTCATCAACACCTATACGCAGACTCTGTCCACAAAATACGCATACAATGATATACAGCAGGTAAACCAGATTAGCAGAGTTATATTATTCTATCTATAAATATTTCTATCGCATTCATATCCAGCTCTTTAGCAATTTTTACCATTAATAAGGCACTATTTATATTAACTGATTATAGTTTGCAGTGCTAGCAGTAAAAGCTGGT
Organism: Enchytraeus crypticus; assembly: GCA_905160935.1. Lineage (NCBI taxonomy): Eukaryota > Metazoa > Annelida > Clitellata > Enchytraeida > Enchytraeidae > Enchytraeus > Enchytraeus crypticus. The sequence continues at coordinate 159,863 of CAJHZI010000739.1, read as the reverse complement.
AAAGCTAAGGTTAACGTCAGTTTCCTCACTCGAAATCGATGTCAGTGACGAGCGAGCCCGGAATTTGAGGAATATTAAGGAATATTAGGAGGAATACTAGGAAAATATTATTTTTTAGTAGAAATACTGTTTGAAAATTTATTAGTTAAACATTAGCGGGAACGCCTAGTGGCGCAGTGGTAGAGAGCTCACCTCTTGAATGGGGGTTTGAGACTGCAATGCAACGCTGGTTTTTCTTCTCCGAAATGAATATAAAAACCTAGTTGGGTACACTTCGTGGTGTCAGACCGAAGAATAGCCGTCCTTACGGTTCAATTTGCTACCTAGACTATTCCGTGCCGACCCCATAGAACGCTAAAAGGAAGTTTTTATTAGTTCAACAATAGCCATTAGTAGCTGACTGGAGTATGAAGGTAATGATATGTGTTATTCAAGGATATCTAAATGCTTCCATAAAAAATTAAAACCACACAAGGCTCCGGCATCGGCAATTTCAAAGCTTCTATTTTAATGTAGTTTGTCAAGCTTTCAAATTGTGACTTAATTTCGAATAGGAATGCTATTTATGAAATTAAATTTTAAACAATTAGTTTTGATAATATAAATTTATTTACTTAATCATCTTTGTAATATTTTAATAATGCAAAACTCATTTTACAGCAGTATATTACCCAAATTAAAAATTCCATGCCCTATCAATCACATGTCTACATATTTCTTGGAACTAAATTGTCATCATTAGTCCACTCCTCAAACATCGTCTAACTGGGCCCTACACTCACCTCCAGCTGCTCTGCTGTTGGTTCCGGTGAAGCATCAGGTATGTGCGGAGACAAACCATCAGGGTCATCAAATGGGTCATCCAGTATCACTGTATGGAAGATCCTAAACAACAAACCATCAAGATCATCAAATGGGTCATCCAGTATCACTGTGTGGAAGATCCTCAACAACAAACTATCAGGATCATCAAATGGGTCATTGGTTGCCTGGGCGTGGAGTGGGCCGAGATCAGTTTGCTTGATATTGGGGTGTCCTCGAGAGGAGTGGCCTGGAGGTTGGATTGCCTATGAGAGGAGTGGGGTAACCATGGATGGGGATGTTGGAGGGTAGGTATGAACCAGATTTAGACTTGGGGCTGAATGGGGATGATCTGGCCTATATTAATAGTAGGTTAATAATATATCGAAGCTTGCAGCCAATTAGCGCTATCAATGGCAAATATATGATTAACCATGGAAGGGACTTAAAATGACCAGCCAGGAAACTATAAAGCAGTCTTGAAAACCAGCTACCGGTCATGAATTTATTAATTACCTGTTTACATGCCTGGTAAGCATTAAATTCAGTGTACAGAAGCCAAGTAAAATACAGCATATTAAGCATCTCATATGACCAGTAACACCACCAACCTGATATCTTTAAATGGTCTATTTTTTGAGTCGACAAAAGTATCGTTGAATTTCTTCACAGTATCAAAACCATCGCCAACCTCTCCAAACACTGTATGCATCTGTCGGTCCAGGTAGTCAATGTCTTCACCCAGTGTTATGAAAAACTACAACGATGAATCAATGCTAAAATTGAAGAATCATTCATAATAGTGCTCGAAGACACAGCTATAATAAATACAGCGTAAGGTAGATTGCACTGAACATTCTATTTATCAGACAAATAGGTCACTTAAATTTCAGCACAAAAGGGGTCTCTACTCATAGCCTTAATGTACCAAACAGCAGACAAACTATTTTAACCTTGGCCAGTCAAGCAGTAGCGACTGATTTATTAGCAATTACACAGCAAATTATAAACTAAAAATTACATTCAAATTTGAACGACTTTTAACTTAAATTCCCAAGAATTATCCATAGGGACATGGGAGTAAAGCCATACACGGCACGCAGCACGGGCACAATTCTGATTCTAAATCTACTTAAATAAAGCTAAAGCTGGTAAAGCTAAGGAAAACGTCAATTTCCTCACTTGGAAGCCATGTTAGTGACGGGCGAGCCCAGGATTTGAACCCCACACATGCTGATCTGCGGTCGAGTGTAATACCGACTTCGCCACTGGCTCCAGCCAGTGATCTCTTTCAATGATTCTAAATCTACTTTAGTGAGCTACTTCAAAAGCTTCCATAAAAATACTATAAACTCGTTATAATATAATACTATAAGACAGCGTTATAATATACTATAAACTCATTACTATATAAATATTCTATAATAATATAGGACAGAGCGAAGAGCTCACTCTTCGGCTACAAGCAGTTATGTCATCTTGTAAGGATTGCTTCAAATCTGCAGGAATCCAAGGTGAAATTCTTGATTTAACAATCCTACTAATCCACAAACAAACTATTACAAACTTCCATTCACTTGTGGGACTTCACAAGGGACAGACGGCCCCCAGAAAGGTAGATGCAATAGAAGACGCTATCTAGACAATGTTGTATCACATGTCTCACCTTGTGCAGTTTGCATTTCAACTTTTACATTTAATTTAGTTTTAACGGAGCTCTCGAATATTACTAAGATATTTTAAATCAAAATTGCATGAGATTTAAAATATTCCAGATTTAAATCCCCTAACAAATTTATATGTTCCACAATTCAAAATATACATAACTCAAACTCAGACCCTAAAAATATCCTAAGTTTAAATTAAATGTAAGCAGACTGTAATACCTGGGATCCATGCATATTGCTACCATTGTTGACCATAGAAAGCGTGCCAAACTTCTTATGCTTTATTCTGGGCTTCAATTCAGCATCAAAATATGAAGCCTGATCTCCATACAGTACTCTGTATTATTCAAATATTGTACCAATAAATTTTCTTCTTCATTACTATCCTAATACATTATGACACGATTATACACAGTACGTGTTAATTTAAAATTTATGCTGAAAATTTTATTTGAGATGTGCTGCTTTTATATTTATCTGACACAGTTGCAAAACTTATATATATATATATATATATATATATATATATATATATATATATATATATATATATATATATATGCTTAAAAGCAAAATAAGCTTAAAATGATTGTAAAATGAAAATATCATTTACATATTTCTCAAGTTATAACTTAAATGTTTGGGTAGACAGGATTGTTTTCTCAGATAAAGACGCTCCTGCCCAGTAAATGTTAGTCGAAGCTAAGGGAGGCATAGGGCCCACCTCGTCATAAGCAGAATCCCCCGAGAACAATGGTATATCAAATGGAATGTTATAGATGATTTATAGATCCACTCGTGTGTGGACATGAAGAGGAAAATGGAAGAGAGAGATGGGTGTATCATTACATACTATGAACCTGCCAGCAGGCAGTGCACTAAGAGAGAGAACTTAAATTCAAACAAAAGGAAACTTGTACGGACTTGTAAATAGAATGTCCTCCTCTTCCAGTCTCCGTAGGATCACCTGCTTGTGCCGCAAGATTTCTCTAATAAAAACACCAACAACATTAACTAAAATTGAAAAATGATAATAATTATTAATTTACTTCATTTAAAAATCTATAAGTACTTGCAATTTTACCAATAGAATTTGTTAACTAAAACTTGATACAGGAAATTAATACAGCTTATATTTACAAATGAAACACTGATTTATAACAAGAGAAAGATTGCATCCATGTTAACATGTCAGAAAAATTTTGTAAATCTATTTAATCCTTATTCCTTACAATTAACATACTTATAGAAATTGTAATTCTACAAGTGCTTACCTGCACACTATGAAATAAGCAGAAGTTGTAGTACTTGATTTTGCAAAGTTTCAGAAAGTTCAAACAGCCTGAAAGAAACATAAATTTCATAGATGCAAACCAAAAGAAACTTGTACAATATTAGTAACTAATTTTATAATTAACAGTAGAACAGGTGCGTAACCTACATACCGTACATGTCCTCATCATTGGCTAAACAAAAAGACTCTTCCAGAGCCAACAACAAAATAAAATTTCATGCAGTCTCACTTTAACGCGAGATACATACTTGTTATAGTTGTTTCATGGATGCTGCATGTAACATGCATATACATTACTGTACTGGAAAATTTTTATTTGACCCACTCATAATTGCAAACCTATAACATTCCAATGATAAGACATTCAACTGAAATTTCTCTATGTTTGGAAGAATTGACTGCTGGCAATTGGCTCCTGTAAATTTAAAGAACATCTGTCAGCTCGCCAAATCTTTGTTGTACAAACAATTAGTGTTATTGGTTATAAAAAAACAGTGTGTATAGTACATATTAAACTACAGAATATTAATTAACTTAGTACCATGAGATGAAAGATCTCATATTATTATAAAGTCAAGAATCTGAAGCAGAAAAGACTTAAGTATAGAAATAAATTACTATACTCACATCTCGGCCGATCCTTCACATACAAGTCAACAGTAATATCTCCAATCGATGTCTCCAAAATAACAGCCATGCTAAATTACACAGGGTTCTTCAATGTGAAGTCTGAAAACAAAATTAACTTAAAAACAAATTTTGTTAGTTACAATCATTATGCCCATAAATTAAAAAAGAAAGCAATATTTGTTAATATATTCAATTGAGTCACTATATTTTTGAGACAATCACGATATTTTTGGGTTCCATTCACCTCAGGATCTATCACTAAAACTTCATGACGTTACCCCTATGCTATTAAGACGTTCCATATACTCTTTTTTGGCTCGCATAACAACGAACATAGTGTTTCAGTTATTAATTCACTCCTGCCATATAAGGCTCGATTAAACCTTAAAAATGTTTAGTTTAAGGTGTATATTATGAGCAATATGGTCTGACGTTAATACCTAATATAATATACACATGAAACTTATAAAATTACAAAACATAAAACTACTACTGACACTGCGCTACGTCCTATTTGGACCCTGCAGTAGGTCTCAAGGTTAATTGACTCCACTTCGCTCTATCCTCAGCCAGATCACAGATGCTCTCATCTAATATGTTCAAATTCTGATTTATATCTTTGAGATCTTTATTTACTAATTTGATCCATGTTTGTTTATTTTGACAACCTCTTTGTTTTGTCTGAGATTTTTTATTCTCATTCAAAGCAAGTTTTACAGGTGCATTGTTCGGTAACCTAAGTAAGTGACCTATCCATTTTAGTCTTCGTGTTTTAATTGCAAGACTCCATTTTTTTCATATGTTCTGATGTATAAGTCATCGTTGCTTATAATGTGAGGGTAATATATTTTAAGCAGTTTTCTTAATAGACTTCTATGAAATATGTCAATTTCTTGTTCCTGTTTTGAAGTTAATGTCTATAGCTCACTATTATATAAGTAAACTGGCGTAATATAAGCATTGAATATATTTATTCTTGTTTTCATTCTTATTTTGCTATTTGTTAGTTTCATCTTGTATTTATTAAAAATAGCCATACACAATTGCTTTCCATGGATCATGTCTCTTTCAGTATCCAAGTAAGAACCTAAATATTTGCATTTCTTCCATTCCTGATCATTTTTGTTTCCAATGGTATATTTTTCTGTTTTATCTGTGTTTAGTTTTAAATCTCTCTTATTCAGTTTATCATTGACTTCCTTTTGAATTTTGTCTCTTATTTTTTGCATGTGCTTACATATGCAATATCATCTCCAAACTGCTGATCAATATTTATACCTATTTCTCGTTTTTTGCTATAGTTATGTTCTATAATATGATTAGGAATTAAGTCTTCATATGGTATATTTTCTTTGGAGTATGAGTGCTCTTCAATTTGGTTTGCTATTTTAATTTGGTTCTCGTGTTTGTTTAAGCTATTTGCAAGGTAAAATGTGAAAAGTACCGGGCTTAAGCAATCTCCTTGTGGTATTCCAATATTAGTTTCAAACTCATTTCCAGTTGCATCTCCATTTTTAACTCTTAAAATTACATCATCAATGATAAGTTTAATTATAGGCAGTTCGTCCTGATAAATTATTTAAGTTAAATCCTCCAATAATTTATTTCTATTGACAGTATCAAACACCATACTCATGTCTAGAAGCATGATTTCTATTTCTGAGTTTTTGTTTGTTATTGCTTTTTCGATAAGAAGTTTTAATGTTAGGACATGTTCAGCGGTACTTCTGCCTGGTCTGTAGGCGGCTTGAGTGACTGGTATTATTTTGTCTATTTTATTGTATATTCTATTGATCATTACAATTTACAGTATCTTTCTGATAAGATTTAATAAAATTATGGGTCTTAAATTGCTGCATGTGCTTTTACTTTTCCTGGTTTTTGTAGGGGTATTAATATTCCTAGTTTAATCTCTTCTGGATATTTTCCTGTTTCAGCCATTTTATTGAATATTTTTGCCATTTCATTGTAAATTTTTTCAGGACAGTTTTTTAGTTCTTCTGCTGTGATTTCATCAGATCCTGGGCTTTTATTTGTTTTTAATTTTCTAACAGCACTTTTTATTTCATCTGTAGAGAAAGGTGTCTTCATTTTTTCAGGTTTAATTTCAGTTAATTTCTGTATTTTGGTTGTAAAATATATCTTTGAAGTGTTCAGTTATTTTTGTATTTATTACATTTTCATTTTGTATTATGTTACTGTTTTCTCTTAAAAATAGTTTTTCTTTTGGTTTTTGTCGATTTATCTTTCTCAAGACTTTTTGCTTTGCAGAGAGTTTACTAATTAAAGGGTTTACTATGTATTTTTTATCTGCATGCTTTTCTTCTGATTTGAGATATTTTATACTACTATTTTTTATTATTTCTGAAAGATTCTTCCAGCTTATTTCTTCATTTTCTTCTACAAGTTCATCATAATCATGTTGTATGTTAACTTGGAATTTTTCTTTGATATCGTTGTCACTTAGTTTTTCCAGATTTAGTTTACAAACATTTTTTTTAATATTTGGTTTTATTCTTTTATATATTTTTTCAAATTTTATTTGATATATTACTAGTTTATGATCTGCATCTGTCCACTATAAAAACATAACATAAACAAACTTTTCTAAACGCAGTTGTCCGCTTTCAAATTAAATACAGCTACAACTCTCAAACTCTTAGAGCATGGTTTTTCTGAACGAAGCTCTGCAACTAACTTGGAAAATTTTAAGCTAACGGAGCACCCACAGATCGTGAATTTTTATTCAAATCAACAGAATTAACATGACTCTTGAGAAAATTATAACTATATTTAAATATTCACCTAATCACCTGCACATATATCCGTAAAATTACGATGTAAAGCTAAAATTTTGATGCTACTCTGAAACCAAATAATACCGATTAACCGAAAATGAGTAATCACTGATCAAATAGAATTTTAGATTTTATAATATTCAACCAAACGATGAGATTAACATTAGGATGGGCCATATAGATAAATAATGGCTTCACTTGTTATCTTCTAATTATACTTGTTTAGTACTTGAATGAAGAGTGACACATTTGTACACCACGAAGGACAACTAGTATAGCCACTAAAGTCAAGAACTGGTTTAGCAAAAGTAGCCTTTAATTTACTGTATCTTTGTACTGATTTCCTAGAATTTGGAATTTGCACCGATTTTAGACCTTTTTGCTCACCGGCTTGGATTTGCTTGAATAGTGCTCGATTTTGTCATTTGCGAGAGTAGCACTTTAACTATGATTATTAATACTGAGCACTGAAGACAAATAGTTTTACAGTAATTTTCGTATCTATTTATGGCTATTATTAAGTTAAACTACAAGCATACAGTATATATTTTAATTATAATCTACATGCAGCATTAATTTCAATTTATAACTATAGAAAGCCATAGAAATAGTTATCTAAGATGCGTATAAAGTTATTTTCGCGGACTAATTACTATAGACATTTAAAATTAAATTCCCTCTAAATATTGCTTAGACCTAATCGACGTCTGAAAAATAATTTCAATGACTAAGCAAGCAACAGACTGTAACTTCTGTATCTGCAGTAGGCCCTAATCGTGATGTAGTTTACAATTCCTAATTAGGCCTATATACCATGAATACGTAAGGTGTTCATAACATGTGTAGGGAATTGTTATTATAAAGTGCACGGTGTAATCGTAAAACTTATTTTTAAGACTTCGAGCATTGAAGTAGCTGATTGATAATAACCTACTTACACCAGAATTATTAGAGCCAGGACGTGACTTGTAGGAGGCTGGTTGATTCAAAGAACGACAAACATTATTAGATGACAATGAGAAGCCTATAGGTGTTTAAAATTTAGCTAAATCAATGCTTGAATTTACATGTACAGAAAAATAACTGGAATTTGAAACTATGAGATTAAATAGGCAATCATAAGTATACGATAAAGCTTGAAACAACCGACAAAATTATATTATTGTTTCGTAAGATATTCAGGCTTATATGCTGTGAATATATATTTTACGTATGTAATAATTATAATCTACATAATTACGTAAATTTTAGAATTTGTTTAATACTTCAAAGCCTCCTTTAATTGTACCGTTGATTGAATTGTACCGATGAATCATTGTTGTGATTGGTTGGGGGTGTGGGGATATCATGAGCTTTTATTGGTTGATTTTAAACCTATTTGACAACGGCCAAAGTCAGAGCGGCTTGTAAGCTTTGCTTGCAATTACAGCTATTATACTTTGATCAATACAATCCGGTCGTTGTGAACGCTTGTTCATATTTGATGTCTATACAATATATAGAATCAGCAGATTCACACCACTATATTCACCAAACTCCTTTGTTCACTTCCTCCATAAAAAGACCTAACACGTCTTATTCTAAATAATACGAACAATTAAAATGAATAAATAGTATTAGTAGTGAGACCCATATAGCAACAGAATTATATAATATAATTTCCTGCAATTTATTCAATATAAAAACATATCAGAGAGAAATAAGAGCATTCTGATACCGGTACAATTAAATTGTATCAATGCTATTGTTATATACATGTATTTTCAATAAGGCCTCGCCAGCATTAAGGGCATTGCCATATCTACGCAATGTTATAAGTCTTATTTGATAGAAGTGATGCAGCCTGCTATCACTCGGTCGAAGAACATTTGATACAAGTAGTGTACAAACAGGAAATCAGTTGTATATTTAATGCTAATAATCAAGTTGCTCAACTTCTACTAAAATACTGTTTCTCAATCAATATCGGAACAATCACCATCAGGTCATTTCAATGCAAACAGTTCACAGTAGCTTTTCTTAACTTACATTATAATGAAACGCTATAAATTTTATCTCAGACTCAGTTCATCAGAGAAGGCACTAGCATCGTATAAATTGTGTTACAATAAAGCACTCATGAGTATTACATAAAGCCTACTGCACTCTATCAATACAACATTTTTCCTACTTTTAAAACGAATTGCATAAATGCCATAAATAGTACAGATTACAAAAAACGCACTATCATCTGTGACCAGTCCTACTGTACTAACTCTGCGTCAAGGCATCTAATCAGCCTTCAATAAGAATAGAGTATTATCATTTTGTTTGCAAACAATAAAATATTAAATAAGAAAAGCACACGGTGCTAATGAAATGTCTTAAGGGTCCATGAATATATTCTATTTTGTTTAAAAAAGCTAGCTATTCATTCGTTCAGACTAACAATAAATTATCACACCACAATTATACAGTTAAAATAGATCTAAATAGTAAATTATAATGCATAATAGCTACATTTAATTCCATTGTTTAATATTATCCACCTTACAGTAACAAAGCTATTGTCCAACAAGACGGAAAGATTTCACTATTTACTTGATGATATTCATTTCAATTGATATTGAAATGCAAACTACACAGCATCCACAATTAATCATAACATCATTACGTAAAATACTACATTAAGTTAAAATCAAAGTAGTTACAGAGAAAGGTTTATCATGGTACCGGCTAACATTAATTATCCTATGTTTATTAAAATTATATATTAACAGCTTAATATTTAAAATGTAGATATTTGTGAGTAAATATATACTGCAATTTCTCAGCCACGGGTTAGCCGGTGGCTTGTTGGCAAGTTATTCGATAGCGGATAAGTAGATGCAGGGTTCAAATCCAGTGTTCTCCCTGTCACTGACATGCTATTCAAGCAGGAAACTGATATTAAGCTTGGCCTTAGAGTTAAATTTCTCGAAACTTGATCACGGCAAGTTTAATCAATGAAACCAACCGAGAAACATAGTACGAAGTACTGTTTCTCGTACTAAGCAGCTCTTGGCACCGGGTGTATTATAGTAAAAATTGAATGTTAGGACACCATCACAAACAAATATCAATCATTTAAAAAATAGTTAACTTGGATACATGCACTCCAGATGGATAAGCTTTTAAGTTATTATAGAATTAGAGAATTTTGAGTTGTTTCAAAATCTCTAAATACACTATACCTAGTACGAAGGCGAAAGAAAATTCTAGAACACGAAGGACCAGGGAAGAAATAATTACAAAATGCTATGATAAAACTACATTATAATACAGAGTTTAAGTTTCACAGAGTTTAAATATAACATTTTACTATGGCCTTGTGAAAGAAGGAAACTCGTCCCACACTGCTGAACTTGTGCGCTTGTTGAATCGAGGTTTCTTCTTCTTGAAGAGAAAGTTGAGATCAAGAACTTCCATCTCCCCAAACAGTTTGTGAGCGTCAAAGTTTTCCACGCATTGATTAATTAGTGCAGCCTTCAATCTGTTTCCTACGATACACACACACAGAACTGATTGATTAAGGCAGACATTATAAACATTTCTGCAGCAATGTAAATCTACATGTATACATGGTCTAGATATGATCTTCGTGAAAATTAAAAAGCTTAAATAATGGCTATAGCAATGTAATTATTTATTTGATTGTTTCAGAACTGTATATAAGTGTAATAATGCCCATATAACCTTCATAGAAGCTTCAGTGAAACTAGGACAACAAATCTATCCACAATAGCAAGTATACAATACTGTTAATATCTACAAATTAAACTACTATTCCATCTTTTCATTTTGGAGAGGGATCGATTTTCGGGTCCTCCGGTATATTTAAAGTAATTCAAGACAACATACAGAGTCTTTTGTAAGCTCTCTGAATGCCCTCTTAAGACAAATGTAGTATAAAAATTGAGAAATTTTGATCAAATCATATTAGAAACATATGTGAATCTTGTTTCGATTTTATACAGTACTAAACAGGCTCCACAGAAGATGTTAAGTCCTATATAATTTGAATTTCAAATATCTAGTTATAAATGAAATGTATACTCATGTTATCAATTAATATATAAAATATATTACACAATTTTAAAGGTGCCAAAGTTCTCAAATCAGGTCTTTTTATTAAGTGCTCCTTATAAAAATAATTTAATTTATCTCATATCTAATTATTTTAAAAAGAGGTTAAAGCTTGTGGTAATTCTCCTAAAATTAAGCAATTAGGAAGCAGCGTCATTCATTGTCTAATAGTGTGCTGTGCACAGCGATACCATGTCTTGCATCAGCAGTTTTCAAGAATGACAGCTAAAGCTTTTAAGCAGACACCAAGTTATTTATTTTACATAGGGAGGGACACGTACTAAGGAGCTCTTGGCACCGGATGTATTATAGTAAAAATTGAATGTTAGGACACCATCACAAACAAATATCAATCATTTAAAAAATAGTTAACTTGGATACATGCACTCCAGATGGATAAGCTTTTAAGTTATCATAGAATTAGAGAATCTTGAGTTGTTTCAAAATCTCTAAATACACCATCCTTCTTAAAAATCAAAGAAGCTTTAATAAATTTACTAAACACAAACCATTGCCATTAAAATATTTTCTAACTAGATGCATGTATACCTTGAGCCCACAACGGAATCTTTTTGCGAGGTTTCTCTTCATCGTCGGTTGAGTCTTCAGAGTTCAGATCAGCGATGTTGTAATTATCCTCAGTGGAAGGAGCAAATTTCTTCTTAACTGCGGGAGTCATGTCGTAGCTGCTCGACACAAGAGTAGAGACAAATATGAAACGATCAATGCAACACAAGAGTAGAGAAGAATATGAAACGATTGACATAACACAAGAGCAGAGACAAATATGAAACGATTGACACAACACAAGAATAGACAACACAAGAATAGAGAAAAATATAAAACGATCGACATAACACAAGAATAGAGAAGAATATGAAACGATAGACATAACACAAGAATAGAGAAGAATATGAAACGATAGACACAACACAAGAATAGAGAAGAATATGAAACGATAGACATAACACAAGAATAGAGAAGAATATGAAACGATAGACATAACACAAGAATAGAGAAGAATATGAAACGATAGACATAACACAAGAATAGAGAAGAATATGAAACGATAGACACAACACAAGAATAGAGAAGAATATGAAACGATAGACATAACACAAGAATAGAGAAGAATATGAAACGATAGACATAACACAAGAATAGAGAAGAATATGAAACGATAGACACAACACAAGAATAGAGAAGAATATGAAACGATAGACATAACACAAGAATAGAGAAGAATATGAAACGATAGACATAACACAAGAATAGAGAAGAATATGAAACGATAGACATAACACAAGAATAGAGAAGAATATGAAACGATAGACATAACACAAGAATAGAGAAGAATATGAAACGATAGACATAACACAAGAATAATAAATATTCAATTTTTTACCAATATGCAACAATGATGCATTAGAAACGTTATTAGATACATCTAAAGACTGAAATGAAATTCAGAGATACAAACAAAAGTATTTTTATTAAACTAGGTAAAGCCATCAACTACCATAATGAATCATCGTTTTATTTAATATCTGAACATCTACAAAATGGTAAAAACAAACAAATAAAAAAGGATAAACTTACGAATCGCAATCGCCTTCCTTATCAAACGTTCTGTTGAAAGCCTTCTGGCCATCCTGTTTGATTTGAGAAGTATTTGCTGCAGCAGTGGAAGGCCCGGCCATAGGCTTACTAGAAGTATTTAGAGCTGTAGCCGTGACGATCTTATTACTAGTTCCTGAAGTGGCAGCAGTACCAGGGACCCTAGCGGGGCCGGTTGGCACAGGTTTTGAAACCTCCGCAGGGCTGATTCTCTGGGCTCCTGATGGCTTCTGACTACTCGCAGTCAAACCCTTATACTGCTTGCCCACATCTGTCAGAGACATAGACAGAACTCTAGAAGCTGTGCCGTTTGTAGTCTGATTCAATCTGTTGCCGGCCGACTCTTTGTACTTCTCCTGCAGCAACTGGGCTTTAGCTATCTGCTCCTCTCTCACTCTCCTCTCAGCCTCTGCTCTAATTCTCTCTCTCGCCTGAGCCTCCTCAAACTTCCTAGCCTACAGGTAACACAGCAATCTCACATCAACAATACCTCAAACTTCCTAGCCTACAGGTAACACAGCAATCTCACACCAACAATACCTCAAACTTCCTAGCCTACAGGTAACACGGCAAACTCATGTCAACAATACCTCAAACTTCCTAGCCTACACGTAACACAGCAACCTCATGTCAACAATACCTCAAACTTCCTAGCCTACACGTAACACAGCAATCTCATGTCAACAATACCTCAAACTTCCTAGCCTACAGGTAACACAGCAAACTCATGTTAACAATACCTCAAACTTCCTAGCTAGAAGACACGACGACCTAAACTTAACAATACCTTAAACTGAAAACCTATTTACGACTACTTTGTAAAACATATAATAAAGCTCAATCTAATGTTAACGCCAGTTTCCTCACTTGAAAGCCTTGTCAGTGACGGCAGGCCCAGGATTTGAACCCTGCACATACTGATTCGCGGTCGAATATCTTACCGACATAGCCACTGGTTCCAGCCAGTGGCGATGAAATATTCTATAAGTTCATATTTGCTTAGCAATAGGAAGAATCTAGAAAATCTGCATATTAAGTATAAAATTGAGCTGAGTGGGTGACAAATGAATGACCCTTATATTTTTCGAATTATTAATAAAATATATTATTAACTATTATAAAATTCATGTTCTTAAATAAATGTTTGTAATAACAAAGTTTATATAATACCGCTTCAAGCTTTTCTCTATTGATTCTTTCCAATTCTTTTTGACGTTCAAATTCCTTCTGATCTCTCTCCAGTTTCTCTCTGTATGCACAGAATAAATAATTATTAAAATGAATTAATAAAATACTGACTTAATAAATTTCTGAGAACATGTATAAATCTGCAGTGAGTATGATATTAATATAAGAAATTTCTTATTAACTATATTTTAAAGGCAAAGCTAGAATCTAAAGTTACACAGAAGCCCAGATAATCGTAAAAGCACAGATCATATTTTCTGAACACATAAATAAATAACATTACTTGTATTTCTTTCTCCCTAAAAAATTAATCTGATGCTCTGATGTACAATTAAATATAATTATAATCAGCCCAGACCTCTCAGCCTTGAGCCGCTGAAGCTCCTGCTCTTGTTTCAACTTCTGCTCCTTAATGAGCCTATCATGCTCTCTCTGTCTCTGCTCCTGCTCTAATCGAAGCTTCTCTCGTTCTTTTTCCTCCTGCTCAGCCTTCCTTGCCTCCAGTTCTTGTTTCTCCTTCAAAATTCTATCATGTTCTTTCTTCAATCTTTCCTTCTCCAACCTCTCCAACTCCAGCTGCTCTGCAATAGTCTTCCTGCTATCTTCACTGCTAGCACTATCTTTCTCTGGAAGCATTTCGTCTGCTTCGCCTGGCACTGCATCATTCTTCGTTAGCCCACTCCGTGATGATCTTGTAGACTTTCGCGGTTGATCATCGGTATTGTTTGTTACCTCCTTTGAGCACAATACAAACAATATATCCAACAAAAATTTTAACAAAATCAAATCTTACCACAAAATATCTACCTATGCTGTTGTAAAAGTGAAACGAATACAGAAAATTGTTAAAGCACATAAAATACGGCTAAAATATTCTTTACAAACCATTCAAAACCAACTATTAAATTATGAAACCTATACTGAAGCAGAACATACGAAGAAAACAGTTAACGAAATAGACATAAATAAAATAAAAGTTAAACTTAATATGGATTCACGTACTTAAAATATTTAATTAGCTCTATGATTCAAAAGCACAAACTTAAAACTGAATCTATGTACTGAAGTGTTGATACAGTTACTTAAAACGTACTTCAGTTATCGATAAACTCAATCGGAAAAATTATTAAAACAAGGAGTCATAAAATTTCACAAAAGGTCATAACAATTAGCAGATCAATATTTCAGTGATACTACACTTTAAAAAGTATAATTAATTTTCAAAGCAATATTATGAAGCTCTTGCTCTGCAGCAAAAAATTCTGATATCTCAAAAAATGTGCAGCAACAATACATATCAGGATATTTATATAGTTAAAATCAATTAATTATCACTAAGATTATATAGAAGTTAATTGATATTAAGTTCTACATAGACATGCTTTGCAGATATCAGTGCAAATAGATAGAAAGAGTTGCCTATGAAGGCTCAGAATATGTTACTATACAGTAAAATTCTCTACTAGTAGTAGAAAACATTGCATTAGAAACAATGATCACATCTTTTACGATTAACTCCTAGATCATGCACGATAAATAACTCACCAATGTAGCGGCCAATTCTTCCTGCAAGGCCTCTTCCTCTGCAGCTAGCTTTCTGAAAATAGAATTTTTTAAGGAAAAATACACTATCAAAGCGAGGTTAACTTTTTATTACATGAAATGTCTTAGTTAACAAATAGGCTACAAGTAGAAACACCACAGTACCTTTGTATTGTGTGGTTTCAAATCCTGGGCTCGCCCATCACTGATATTGTTTTCAGAAGACGACATTGATGTTAACATTAGCTTTACAGATTTTTTGTAATAGAATATTATCAAACGGAAAAGATGAAATTTAACGAATTTGCATACTTCTAGCTGTTTCTAAGGTTCAAATTTTAAGTCAAGGATGAATGCATTAATCTTTAAACTTATCACGATCCTGCTCATTTAAAAAGGTTGATCATTAAAAACAATATTCATTGAAAAGTTAGAACAGCAGAAGTCAACTCTTATCTGTTATTACTGCATTACAATCGAGGCATAGCATAAAACATATTTAGCAGCAACCTCACATACCTTTTCACAATATTGTAATATCTAGGCGATTAAAAAAATTACAAACACAATCAAAAATAACTACAACACATAATTAAAGAGTTAAGTGGTTTTAGACTTTTAAAAAGCATAAATAAATAATAAAAGGTTTGCATGCTGAAGAAATGTCTCTTTCTAGTATCCTACAATTGGAAGGTCCAAGGTACATATTCCTACTCAGAGACTGTTTCATACACCATAAAGAGCATTTCAAAGATCAACAAGTTAATCCCTTAACAAAAGGCTAAGCCTTATCTATGCTTTATGTAGCCTACACCAGGAGAAAAATATGTTTCTGAGGTGGATTCCCACTGACCTCCTCAGTTTTACCAAAGTCGCCTCTTACAACAAGTGCAGTTAACAGATGCTATCTTCTTCAGTGCCCAGACACAATAAAAGGAAAGTGTGACAACACACGTGGAAAATGAATGCATAGAGTGAGCGGACCCTGCAGATTTCATCAACCATTTAATACAAACATGAACAAGTCTCTAGAGTAAGCAGAACTACTGCACCTGAGCTCTTCGCTCTTCTGAGCATCATCGGCTCTGTTAGCTCTGCTGCCTGCAGCCTCAGTCTTCTGACCAGACGTGAGCTTCTTAGACGTCATGGCCTGCTCCAACTCCATGCGACGTATCTGAACGCGCTTCAAGTGTTCCTCACGCAATCTAAGCATGCAAACATACACACTTGTCACTGCCCTGCAACATTCTATGAACCTATCAACCGCAGACATATAGGTTGTGTTCTTCTGTTTCAGAATAAACTTCAATTCTAATATTATTTTTCATAGATAATTCAAATTTCAATTTTAATTGGAAGTAATTTCTACAGACATCCTTAAACTGGTTTAATTTTCTTCTCATTACCTGCTCTCAATGTTGTTCCAGTGGACCTACAAGCTCGTCAAACACATTAATTTGTTTTATTATCAGAATCTTATTGTTATCTGCTTTATTTATTAATTATCAATACATACCATATTACTTGTAATCGTCTACATTTCATGCACCAGAAATCTTTGTCAAATATCCACTTTCTCAACTCCCATAGACATAAAGAAGCTGTAGGTTTAGTTGTGGAAAAAGCTTTTGTTGAAATAAACCTGAAAAGCTCAGTGTGAATACTTTTCTGATCAGTTTCTACTTGTAACAGAACAAAACTCAAAGCTTGACTTATAATTAATTATTCATATTATTGTAGTCGAGATATATAATTCCAAAAACTAGTGGAATATAAAGAAATAAAATAAATAATATAAATAAATATCTAGAACTAGCTCAAATATGCCTGAAACTAAAGAAGTCAGCAGTTTCAAATGCACAAATTCTACACTGTAGAAAATATAAATGCAAAAATTGTTAATTTGAACAGCTGAAGTCTGTTTTAATCAAGACCTAATGCTTAAAAATTTCTTTTTGAGAATATACATGCATCACTCTGCTTGACATAGTTTTCAATTGAGGAACTCTACTTGAAATCATTGTCTTCAGAGCCTATCCTTAAAACTCTATTATCTCATGCTATTTTATAACAAGATAATTGTTAGATAACTTACTTTCTCGTCTCCTCTAACTTCCTCTGCTGCTCCTCCAGACGTCTCTGTATCAGCACGTTGTGTCTCTTCTCTTTCTCCGTCAGCTCCTTGCGTTTCTGCTCCAACAGCTCCTGCAGAGTATACATTAGAGGACTTGCTACAATTATATCAATAATCAACAGCTCCTGCAGAGTATACATTAAAGGAGCTGCTACAATTATATCTATAATCAACAGCTCCTGCAGAGTACATATTAGAGGAGCTGCTACAGTAGTATCTATAGTCAACAGCTCCTGCAGAGTATACATTAGAGGAGCTGCTACAGTTATATCTATTGTCAACAGCTCCTGCAGAGTATACTTTGGAGGAAGCTACTACAGTTATATCTATAGTCAACAGCTCCTGCAGAGTATACATCAGAGGAGCTGCTACAATTATATCTGTAGTCAACAGCTCCTGCAGAGTATACATCAGAGGAGCTGCTACAATTATATCTGTAGTCAACGGCTCCTGCAGAGTATACATCAGAGGAGCTGCTACAATTATATCTGTAGTCAACAGCTCCTGCAGAGTATACATCAGAGGAGCTGCTATCATTATATCTATGGTCAACAGCTTCACTCTGACTAACTCATTACAGCAGCAGGCCCTAGTGGCATTAGAAATGAACAATGACAGACACAACTAGCCACATCTAACATGTTAATTCTCACATATGTAGGTTCATTTTAATCCTCAAACTAAATTGAATGGAAATTCTCTAAATAAATCAGAGCTTTACATTTTTTACTTGCAGCTAGGTCAGAAAGGGCACTTAGTTGGTGAGCGCCTAGGCTCAAAAATTGCTACAAATTTTTTAATCCTGATCCTAGTTAAACTGGGATACAAGGGAAGAAGAAGATGTGAAAGGCAGCTACGAGAACTCTATGCAGTAGGAAGCAGCCCATGGAGACAAATATACAGTGATGCTTAAATGTAACAAATAAGTATAACAAATATAATAGATACTTGTTCTAATACAATAAGAGGAAGCAGGAGACCATGGCAATACCACAGATCTTATGATTGAAGAAAGTTATAGGAGGAGCCTAATCCAGTATTATATGTAGATTAAAAACCAAAATTATTTGGGTCAAGCTCTGGAGTCCAGTAATATACTAGAAAAATGGTCTAAACTGTTTCAACAACTATCTGGTTAAAAAAACTGAAATTAACCCTAGCAGATATTATCATGATCAACGCATCATTCCATCAAAGTAGAATTTGCAGGTGTGTTGATAACTACTACAACTACTGACGTACCTCATGTGAAGGAATCTTAGGAGTGGTCCTTTGTCCAAATGAGGAAACGACATTGGCCGGTGTAGCAGATGCCTTCTTAAAGTTAGCCAGCACAGACTTGACGTGGGAGCTGCCATTGGACAGCTGCCATACAAACAGCAACAGATACACACAGCTTTATACAATCGGATAAAAGCAACTTAAATATAAATTCACAACATACATTATTATTATTATCGGCATGGCTTCATTTCTATTCATATTAAAAACTGAAAACTGACTTAACAATTATTCAACTGACCCTGATATAAGCCTATGCTATATCACATCTTAGAAATAATACTGAAATAATAAACATTACAAAAATTTATATTTTTTATAAACAATATATAATAAAATAAGGTAAATATAGAACTTTGGTTTTTCTGTCTTGTTTTTCTATTAGCATCTAGGTAAGAATGTTTAATCTATCTAATATACCTTATTTCAGTTATACAATACTGTATTTCTTCTTTCTTGATCGATTGAAAATATTTACATAGCTCATAATGTTTTCGGTATGATTACATTTAAAAATTGACTACCTATAATATCTACAATATCAACTTCAATTTGTCTCTAGTAACACTGGTCTACAAAAAAATTTTTTGGAGCACACAAACAATGGCATAGAGTATCTTTAGTAGAGATTTTATATACTGATTCCAAATCTGTTTTTCGTTTTTCTCTATCAACCTCAGTTTTTGAGGTATCTCAGTTTGAAATTTGACCAACTACACCCCAAAATAAGCTGTATATTAATATGTAATTCGTTAATATTTACAACCGAATTTTTATTAATCTGAGTAAAACGTTCCGATAAGGTACAAACGTTTATTAATTATAATTAATATTTTTCATTTTCATTTTTATCTAGTTGAACTATAGAGACACATAGGAAATGCAAGTAGACAAATCTTAATAAATTTTTTGGGAAATAGTTGAAAACACTACCTGCAATCCTTTCGATTTTATCACAGCTGTCCCATTTCCATCTGCATCAAACAAAGTTACTATAAATTTTCACCATATTAAAATCATTAATTAATTATCATAAAATCAAGCATATTATTACATGGCTCATAATCATGCTATAAACTCTCCAGTCACGAATCCGTCCTATCACAACTTTGTTGATCCATATTGGTCCAATCTAAATTGCTTTCCATCCAACACCTTCACTGTTTATAACGCATTCTGCCTAAATAAGTATACAGACCCTTTTTAAGTCTAGGGCCAGTAGGTAGTGAAATACCTTCACTGTTTATAACGCATTCTGCCTAAATAAGTATACAGACCCTTTTTAAGTCTAGGGCCAGTAGGTAGTGAAATACCTTCACTGTTTATAACGCATTCTGCCTAAATAAGTATACAGACCCTTTTTAAGTCTAGGGCCAGTAGGTAGTGAAATACCTTCACTGTTTATAACGCATTCTGCCTAAATAAGTATACAGACCCTTTTTAAGTCTAGGGCCAGTAGGTAATGAAATAAATGCATTGAAAGTTTCTAAATAAGTAATTTAGAAAATGCAGTTTGTTCTCAGTTTAATCAATGAATAAAACTTGTCAGTTCTTCAGCTAGCAACTCTGAGTCTTTAGTTGACATTATTTAGAGTTGTGCCATTTGAAATATTAGGTTTTAGATTTCTAGTTAAACATTGCTTAATTTTTCCAACTTTGATAGCAGAATTTATACTGATTGAGTCCATTTTAACAGACACTGGTTTAGATCCAGTCACTTTATACCTAGTGCTTATAGTAAAAACTAAGCCTAACTATACTGTAAATATATCCTATTAACAATGAAGACAGTACTAACAACCTCCATCACTAACTTTTCGCAACTTCATGAAACTTAGCATTTAAAAAAGATGCAATAGAAATTCAGGAGTCGATCAGTTCAGTTTCCGCTGTTTAAGCTCCAACATGAAATATAATCGACGAAAATAAATCCAACCAAGGTTGAAGAGCTAAGCAGTCAATTAATCATGCAAACAAATGGAATTTAGCAAAAGTCTAAAGAAAGACACAAAGATAAAGATAGTGAAAATTTTGGTTTAGACCATGCTATTATATGGATGTGAAACATGGACCTAAGAAAGGAAGAGACTAGGAAACAAGAGAGATAAATAGAATGAAATTGTAATATTCCTAAAATTAAACTAGAGCAACATAACCCTACCTCCACTATCTTTTCCATTCTTGCAAACACGCTTAGGCGTTACAGTACGAGCAGGCTGAAATAAATTTCAATAGCATTTAATAATTTAGTATAATGCAATATTATACAATATAATCTAAGTACTACTGTCATAAATAATTATAATCAAACCCAGCACTATAAAGACACAGGAAATACAATTTCAATACACATTGTGTACTTTACATTGTATTTCAAGATTATTAGCCCAACTTGGTAAATGTCTATGCCAAATCTACTTGTGAACTAATTTCACCAAACCATTATAAACCAAGACTTAATCGACAGAAAAACTAGAAAAAAAAACAACTTACAGAAAAAATCCAAGTGTTCAGTAAGAAAATTTCAATCAACTAAAACAAATTAATACCATTTTCTATCAATTAGTAAATCATCCAAAGTCACTACTACTAAGAGTTAATCCATAATGTTTCGCTTAACTTTCATTTTTAGCTAGTAAGTCAATCTACATGAAAAGTCATTAAAGATTCTCCATACTCTTGATTTTTATATTATACTCTTTTTTGCATTTACTTTACATAATGTCATTCACTATATACAGTAGTAGTTTTCATACACAAGTTAGATTAAGATTAGATTACTGAAGAGGAATCGATGCCTGAAGACTTACACTTGCGGCGACCTCAATGAGACGTTTGCCAGCAGATCGACGATTGTGTTCAGTCTTTGGAGTGGCTGGTCTGAGTCCAAAGCCTGCGTCCTGACACAACAGCTCCTGCAGCTGCTGCACCTTTGAGCTGCGTTAAATATCAAATAGTTATTCTCTCATATTCATTAATATATTCTCCAGAGAGCATTCCATCAAACAACAAGTTATTTGCATCAACAGGGCTATACCTTTACCACAGTCTCAAAATGTTCACAATAATATGATTACTAACCACGCCTTTCAAATGTTGTC
The DNA here is from genome assembly GCA_905160935.1 of Enchytraeus crypticus. Lineage (NCBI taxonomy): Eukaryota > Metazoa > Annelida > Clitellata > Enchytraeida > Enchytraeidae > Enchytraeus > Enchytraeus crypticus. The sequence continues at coordinate 137,706 of CAJHZI010000739.1, read as the reverse complement.
TTTCATAAATTGTGTCATTTCAATGCATTATAGAATTTATCACTTTAATTCACATTCTCTACTGTGAAAAATTCACATTCTCTACTGTTGCAATAGGAAAGTCTACTATCAATTCATAAATTACCAGTAACAGATTTTGAAGAGAACTTAGAAAAAGTCAAAAAGCCTTGGCTCAAATCATCATAATTAACAGCCATATATTGTGACAATAATGAAAAATAAATTTTTCCATTACTAGTCAATAGATCAGTTCGATAATTGAAAACATATTTTGTTGCATGTTAACACTGGTTTGTTTATGTTGACATCTGATACATATATTTACATGTAAGTGTAATGGGTCTACATTATGACGTCGTTATAATGCATGCATATAGTTATAATGGGTGTCAGAGTTAAATTATAAGTGTTAAGTTATTCTTTAATTAATATCCGTATAGTAGGTTGTAAAGTAAATAACATTTCTAAAGAAAGCTTGTATTAGAAAATTTATGAGGAACTAGTACATTTCAATGGTATTCTATGCAGTGTTTACGTTTTCTTGTCCACTGTTTACATTTGGTGTCCCCAATGTTCAATTTATAGCTATTACCGAAAAGATCTATTGGCCACTTGAGACCTAAACTTGCAAGAAAATATATCAGAGTTGAGATAAAATCTTCACTTTATCAAATATAGGCTGCAAGCACAGCACCAAGCAATAAACTAGCCCAATAATTTGTAATAAGTTAAGCTGAAATAGAATCTATAGCTATCAAACGCTAAAGCATTTATATCATATAAATAATTAGTCTCACTGTAAAGGTTTATCCAAATGTCTTAAGGACTTCTGCTAGTTTGCTAAAGAATTTTCTCTGTGTAAAATACTGGAAAATATCACCCTAAAATAGAGATGAAATCAAAATTATACAAAATATATATACAGCAATGAATAGTACCGATACAGATAAAGCCAAAAGAAAACAAACAGCGACATATTAGACACACAGACCCAATATTCTTGGCTCTCCCGGGTGTCATGGGTTGAACAGGCTTCTTGAACTTATCCCCTGTAGCAGCACCCAGTAAGACTTTCTCAATCTCCTTAACTCTAGCTTTAGATCTCGTTGTCCGACAAGCCTCAACTACCGCAGCGGCTCTATTAGAAGTCTCAGTCGCAGCACTAGCAGACGTCTTACTAACAGCAGCCATCTTTGATCTGGTGCGACACTGCTGCTGCGGTGGCTGTGGAGCTGGCGGAGTGTCCTCTATCATGGTATCATCGTCGTCGTCAGTGGTCATAGCTTGTTCAGACTTCTCCGCTTTCCTCTGCTTCGACTTATTTGTTTTACAATCATCCATCTGAGTTAACTGCTTACCTGATGGATTCTTTGCTGCTTGGATAGTGGCCTGCATTAATGCAAAAACAGGCAGGATGAATAGCTGATAATATAATACTAGCCATATGAATAACTGATAATACTAGCCATATGAATAACTGATAATATCACAAAACACGGATTAGGAATAACTGATATAACCATAAACATTGCATTATGAATAATGCATAATACCACAAAACATGAGTGATGAACTTGTATAACCAAAAGCTTCCTTTATGAAAAACATATATTACAATAAAGATTGTATTATGAGGAACTGAAAATATATCGCATACGTGATGAATCATTGAAAAAACATATAGAAAAAAACACACAGCTCCATACACACCTTTATTAACAAACACCAACATCTAAAAACCGAACGAGACTAGCTACATATTAAAGTTATTTATCCAGGCATGGGTGTCATATCTTCACACATCAATTTACTGTCTACGATAGCGTAGAGTACAGTGCAGCTGGAGTTGAAGCTAGGCTTAGTGCATGTTCCAAATAAAAAGGCAGTGTTAGAAAAGAACGTGCTGATATTTGAACCAGAGGCTCCTGCTCTTCAGATATTTATGCTACTAAGTGTGCCCATCTACCTGCTAAAACATGTCTTTATAAATAAACCAAGTATTGACTGATCAAATACACACCATAGTAATAGTCTCTTGCTGTGATCTGGTGGCCGTAAGTTTAATTGAACGACGAGACGTGGAGAGTCGAGCAACGTTCAGCGTAGCTTTTTTCACAGTCGATGAACGTCTACTAGAGCGTCTAGGGGAAGCTGCTTCCTGTTCTTTTTCACTCTCCTGCACTGAATTACTCTCTTCTTTCTTTGCAGCACTGTCACATCACACATTGCACCGCATCAGACGTGTATAAAAATATTTACAACTTTCAAATTGCATTATTTAACAAAATTTCCAAACCAAGCAGAAAGTAAAAATTTAATTCTACAAATATTATATAATTATCAGACTGTGTATTTTTAGGTGTGATGAGAGAGATGTCTCTCAGAGACAATCTCTGAGAGACATCTCTCTCATCACACCTAAAATACTCAGTATCTCTGAGAGACATCTCTGAGAGACATATCTCTGAGCAACATCTCTCTCAGAGACAATCTCTGAGAGAATATCTATCAGAGATTGTCTCTGAGAGATATTCTCTTTGAGAGACTTCTCTTGAGAGCTAATCTCTCTGAACAACATTTCTCTACGAGACAATCTTCCCGAGTTATTTACGAGATAAGATATATATTTGACCGCAGATCTATATGTGCAGGGTTCAAATTCTGGGCTCGCCCGTCACTGAGATCGCCTTCGAGTGAAGAAACTGATGTTAACATTAGTTTTACCAGCTTACAAGTTGCTGAATTTTATGTTCATACTAAAATTAGTTATTAGCACCTATTGCAGAAAGGCATATCAACTTCTTCGACATACACTTTTCAGTGACTCAGGCAATAAAATCAGTGATATTGAAACATTGAGAGTTTCAGTAACTTATAGTGAAACTTACTCTTGAAGGGACAACCGCTGTTCCACCACTGTCGAGTTAACCATCACAACAGGCTGCATGCTCAATTTTTCATCCTCGGGTTTCTTCGTCTGAACAGATACTTCACCTGCCGCAGAGGATTCAATACTACTTCCTGCAGAAATCTTCTCACTAAGTTTCTTGACAACAGCGGTGTCGGGAGGTTTCCTCTTTCCTTTAGACAACACATCCTGCTCACAAATTACAAAACATAGTCAAAAAGTCAATAATACAGGGAAATATAACAAATTCCAGATACAACTATATAGAGCACTTCATGATTCAACTTCAGATTTAGAAAATCAGTAGGAAAAACCTAGTAAAAGATGAGATCAATCACTTTACAACTAGATTTAACAAAAAATTAGCTAAGCTGTTCAATAATGCAAAAAGTAATTGTAAAAACCAAAGAATCATGGCTTTACTCTCATCCAATAATGCAGAAAATGCTGGTTATAAAAAGGAATTTTTAATTCTATACTCAATTTGTTAAATATATGCAAGATAGAACTAAAATGAATGCAACTTCACCATTTATATAGTATCCGTATCATATTTTCATAAAATTCATTTTAACATCTCTCGGAATGAGAAATCTATTAATAAATCTATTAAAATTAATAACAATTCAAGTTTAACGAAGGGACTCCTGTGATAGTGATAATTGCAGACTACACAATATGGGAATGAAATCACAAAACATGAGTGGAATCAAACCTGTATTGATAGATCTGGCTCAGCATTGACTATCTGATTAGCCATGGCTAGCGCAGCCTTCAGCTTCTCCTTAATGCTGTCATTGCTGGTCAGGTTAATCTTGCCACCATCGTTCTCTTTGTTGTCTTCGTTTTTATTCAAGTCTTCTTCGCCTCGCTCACTCTCGCTTGCACAGTTTGCGACATCATCACGCACAACAGCTTTCTTGTGTTTTAATTCACCTGCTTTAGTCTTCAAGACTCGCTTCCTTCTGTAATAGACATACTTAATTTAACATTGGCCATATAAAAAATGACAATGCATTATAACTATCACACAAAAATTGAAGTTTTTACTCTAATGGTGAATTTCGTCACACAGTATAATCAAGCTACTTAACGAAGTATTGTTAATTTATAGTCAATAATGCAGGAGTGAGTTTAAGTATTCACATATAGAAAGCCATTATAAGGCTGAAGTCAAGGAATAATGAATATTGGAGACTTCACAGTAATAAGCAAATACCTTAAATTAAATACTAATTTACATAAGCAGAAATTGCTGAGTCTAAAAAATCTCAATAGCAGTAAAACATGCAGTAAGATCAATGAGATCCTTGATTATACCCTCACCATGTTCAAGCCCCAAGTCTACAAGAGTATCTAGTAAAAGTAATTACAGGATCTGAAATATAAAAAATCTCCTTTTTGTCCTCCCAAGTGGAAAGTTCAAGGCATATATTCACATTCATTCTGGTTTCAAGCTCCATAATGATAACTCCATAGATCAATAAGTTAAACCTTCAACAAAAGCTAAATTGTTTGTCTAATTAATGTAAGCCACCATATAGCCGGGACAAGAGATTAAGTTCAGCAATGATTACGACCATTCAGCAACAGGCTGGATTAAAGAGCTACTGGTTGAGCACGATATGGCATGCTTTGGTAAATGAATTTGTAGGTCCTGTGCTTTCATTGGTTGAGTTGGAATCCGACTCAGGCAGCGATTGGTTAATTATTTGTTTACAAAAGCTATGCCTAGAAATTGACTAAAGACAAATTTAGTGCTCAGTGTTGTTGTCACGGACAACATTAGCACTCTAATCTTATTGTTGGCACGAGAGAAATGTTGCCTATGACTCCATGCTGTTCCTAATACGACAAATCCGGTACCATCCTCACCGTGGTAAAAGTTCAATTTTGAATCCATTTCCGCAGAAACTAAAACTCTCGTAGACTCGGACTAAATTTCTCATAGAGACTAAAACCGTTACCATGATAATATAGACTGATTTTAGATTTTTATTATTATAAAATCAAATTAAATAGGACTCTGTAAATTAATGGAATATTTTTTGTTCTACTTTATGAAAGCATTTATGCAATTTTCCACATCACAGTATAATTCCAATTTGTTCTCCATTACCGTGGTAGTCTCGCAGAATTACAACTTTTACTGCTATAATTACCACAACACAGAATACTATGTCACTCTCTGGCTACATCTTATCCATTATATAGCCTCTAGCTGGGAAAAATATGGCTTCTAAGGTGGTTTCTACTTTCCTTCCTAGTTTTTGCTCAGACACATCTTATGACAAAGTTAGCTGTTGGTTTATTTATTACAAAATTCTTTGTCTTAACTAACCCGCCCTTATTAGAAACAGTAGAGTCTGTGCTGATATTGATAACAGATTCATCCTCCTCGACTACGACAGCCGAGAGAAGAGTGGAGCGTAGGTTGCGACGAGCAGCTCCTCCAGCGACGCTGCTCCTGCGATTAACACGTCTACGGGACTTGCGAGCAGTTGCTGATGGGGTCTTAGGAAGAAGAGTAACTTCATCACTGAAACGATGTTATACAGAGTAATTTTATATACAAGAATTAGTACACATGGTATAATGAATTCATACATATTAAGGTAACATGATTAACTCGAGAAAAATGACAGTATTCATTTGCACATAGTATTAAAATAAAAGATAGATCAAATGTTTCTAAAATGTCATTTAGCAGAAATACATGTATATGCTATAAAATTCTGACAATGACATAAAATAACTAATACTTTCATTTCTATCATTACATTTAAAGTAGCCAATAAACATCTACCATTAGCAAAACTAGCTACCACTTTCGTAGCATTTTGTACCTTTACCTAGATTAGCAGATATTCTTCAATCATCACCAAATATAAAATACTTTCCACACTCCTTGACATTAAACTGTTCAAAGCCAATTCAAAACAAGTCAGGCAATTACAAGTGGATTCAACAGACTCATGTATTCTTTAATCAGAGCTGTTCAACGACAATCACAAAAACCACATTGACAATGATTCAGCCAAGGTCCAGGATGTCCCTAAACCCGCTACAAAAACCATTAGTAAAAATCATACTATCATATTGGTCAAATATGTTTATTTAACGCATGTATACATAATACCAATACATGTGCTGCAATACATGTGTGTCTGTATAATATACTTTTATAACTTGAAACTCTGCAAAAACTCTTGGCGATCAAGTTTATAAACTTACTCTTGCAATGTCTTCTTGCCTTCAGCCAGTACTTCTTCTATCCACTCAGTTACCTCATTGAACATTGAAGTCAGTTTTTTTAGGCCCTTCTGAGCCTCATTAGATATTTCGTCAAACGCTGACGACATAATTTTTGCTTGCGACATTGTCCTAATTATGTTCTAGACATGTACAAAATATGAATCAAAAACATGTAAAAAATATGCTGAAAAAGAAGTAAAGGTAAGGGACAGCACAATCATGTAGTAATAAAATATAATAAAAACATACAGTTCACTTAAAATTGTACAGCAACTTCTGTGAAAACATTTGTCAGTAACTTTACAACAATTTCTGTCATTCGATTGTTTCTGCCTCTCTAAGAACTTCGTAACACTGGTTTTTATTTCTTTAATGATTAAAATGCAAATAAAAATATAGATTTTTATTCTTATCTAAAATCAAGCTCTTTTGATTGTTTAACAAAAATAACAGTAATGTAGATGTAGTTTTATAATCATAGCATTTATTTTAACAACCATAGATAACTACAAAAAGTTTGGTATCCTAAAAAGATATGTTATCCTTAGAAAATAACTACCACCTATAAGAAGTAAACAAATGGAATTCATTTTAAGGAAATGAATAAATTAAATTCTGTTTAAATTTAATAATTTAAGCATATATGGCAGTGATTGCTTGAAGTACAATGCCAACCAAATGAAGATATCTTTTGATCCTGACAGTTAGTGCAGAAATAGTTCTTAAGTGTTCGCTTCTGACGTCTCCGAATTAGTCCATTTCATTATCGTATACAAAGTAATTTCATCCACCTCTACATCAAATATTTCTAATCAACACTGTCCCTAATATAATTGATGAACAATTATCGAGACATATTCACCATGAAAATTTTATAATAAATACCTGATAGAAAGCACTCTGCAAATTCGAATGCAGTTAAGAATTGGGCCTTAAAATCAAATACCAGTTACATGAATTGTTCAAAAAGTTTGATCGCCTACAATTCGAGCCTAAATTCTATATTTACGAAATACGCCATAAATATGTACGCAGATCCTAACGCATAAGGTTTTAGATTTATGGGCTCCTAACGATCGCTAGTGTGCAGACTTTAACCCTAAACAGGCCCCCTAAAACATTAAATAAGAACCCTAAAACATTAAACATGGATCCCCGCCGATATAAATATACAAAAATATCAATCAACCAATCACAGCTCTTCCACCATAACACTTTAAATATTTACCACTCCCTTTCTTTTTTTACAGATAAGAAATAATAATAATAATAACAACAATTAGAGTGCTACAGTCATCAATGACAACATCGAGCACTATTGAGACAAAATCAAGCCGGCGAGCAAAAAATAAGGTCCAAAAACGGTGCAAATTCTAAAATCCAGAAATTCAGTCCAAAGGAAAGATAATTTCAAAAGAATTCTAGATATGTATGGAACTAGATCACACTTAAACACGATTAACTGTGAATGTGTGCTTGTATGAACATCATGTTTCAACAGCTTTAATTTAATCTAAGAGGAGTGTAAATAAAGTCAATATTTTAAATACAAAATTTATATCTGATAAAAATTAGCAATATATTTTTACTAACAAAAATAACAACAAAATTCACGAGTTACACTATTGTCAATGACAAAAACCAGTACTGTGGAACCAAAGCCGGCGATCAGAAACAAAAATGTGCAATCTAATATCAGAAAAATCAGTTAGACGTACGATAGAGACGTTTGCGTGCATATGTTGGCCTCAACTCATATAATACATACTAATTAATATACCTGACCACCGGATGAAAAAGATATAGCTACATATTATATGGATTTTAATGGACTCCATTATTAAAATAAAATATTAGTTATTTTAATAGTTTCATCGAAATTCCTTGATTCCCACAGTGATCAATGTACCTGCACGGTTCAAGCGCGTGATGTCTGGGCATGCCCGATTCGCTTTGTTTGAATCATTAGCGAGTTTAGATCGAGTTTTACCCCCCCCCCCCCTCAAACCTTTTACCCACCCCTTATTTTACGAGCCGATAGTCGAAGGAAGCATCATACCTTGTGCCGTTTTTAAGGAGGGTATTATTAAATGTAATATTGTTGATATCATAATTGCAATTATACTAGTTTTGACTTGTTTGACTATGACATTTAAATGAAAAACACCAGGCCTACTAGTTCTTACCTTGGGTTATAATTAACTTACATGCACCAACTTGTACAAGTTATATTTAATCATATCCAAGAAAAATAGTAAATTTTGTATATAACACAACAAGCATTAAATATATATTTGATTCATTAGTTATAGCTATAATTACTACAAGTGCTGAATCTTTTATGCTAATCTAAAGGGGGGGGAGGTTAAACTCCAAATCCCAGGCCTGGCTACTCAAGGTCATAACCATAGAATAAAGAATTGCATATTATTATAATTCTATATCTTTGGTCATAACTAACAAGACAGAGCTTGAGAAGATTGCGCGGTACTAGCTACTACGCCCTGGCATGATGGTGAACCTGTTTCTCCACTCATATTTCAATTTTCACCTAAATTCCAAGTCCACGGCATATATTTCCACGAAGATTTAACGCTTATCAAATGTCTGCGATCTCTTCATCGGCCAAGCTATGTAGGCCTAAGCTTATTTTAAAAATAACAAATCTTTCCTAAGCTTTAAAATGTTTTGATTTACTTTTAAGATTAAAGGGTGATTATTTTTCATTATTGATTATTATTCTACTTAATAAACATTTTAGTTTGATACAGTAGTCTTTTTATTACTTGACGAGAAAAGGGAAAACAACCGCTTCATTCGAGCTGACAAGGAATTGAAATCCATTCATGCAAGTCATTGCATCGTTTGACAGTACATAAATTTGGCTCTATCTCCATTAACATTTAAAATTTACTTGAAAACATTATTTGAAAATAATTATTTTAGTGGCAGCTAAAATAACATGTGTTCACTATTATAGAAAAATATTTCATAATTTTAAACCCAAATGTTTATAAATGAAAGCAAGAGGATTAGAGTCAGAAATTGTTTCAGCAGGACAAACATTAAAGTTACAGAAACTCATGAGAAAGCAGGATATCAACGATACAGTACAATCCTCAAAAGATACGTAACTACAAAGCAGATGGCAAAAGAGCAGTGGGAAGACCTCAAAGAAATGTTTATGGCCATCTCGAAATAGACTGCTGAAATTAGCCTTTGTGGGAAAACACTAGTACGAAAAAGAATGATCATCGAGGATATGGCGAATAATAGAAGTTTGAGGAGGACTATCATACAGAAATCTTAGGCTGGAACCAGCCCTAAGATCTCCACATGCCATAATGATTTGTGTCTAAACAAAGACGCAGATAAGTCGTACGATTTGTGAAGAGACTAACCATTTGATAAATGGAGTGCTCCTAACCAAGAACGAAAAAGAATACAAAATCTTGGACCAGTCGTTTCGGTACAACACAGTAGAAAGAATGGATTACCAATTAAATCACTAATATTCAGTTTGATGAACATTTCATCCATTTTTTATTCCTACACACAGAATTGCAAAATGAGTTGACGTACAAAAATTATGTAAGATATTTTATTTTCAAATTTCATTGATAAGCGACAAGTCCATCAAAGAGGATAATCAAAATGTATCATTAACATCTAGATATTAAAGCTTAATATCATGCTACTAGACCAAAATTCGATCAGGTTTTCAGAACCTCTTCAACTGCACTGCCTAACGCCATGGCCATGGCATATAACTTTTCCAACCAATTCTATTCTCAGCTTTTCTTTTCAGCTCTATATAAGAATTTGTTATCAAATCGTTAAAACATCCCTTCTTGCTCTGCCTCTAACTCTTTTCCCCTGCAATATTTCTTTTATTACATCCTTCATCAAACCATTCCTCCTTATACTATGTTCTATCTAGCGTTCCTTTCTATATATTATCACATCTTATCTGTCTCTTTGTACCGACTCTTTCAAGAACTTCTTCATTTGTTCAGTTCCGTACGGCATTTAATCATGAAGAAGTTTAATGATGAGGTGGATTCCCTTTGCCTTCCTAAAATCTGCTTTAGTCGGCTCTTACGTACACGCGGCAGCTTGTTTGCAGTTACCCTATTCTGCAGATTTCCAATTTTTCAGAGCTAAGTTTAAATATGTCTAGCATCTTACTAAATTTAATAACCATAGTAGTAATTTCAAAGATTCGTTAATTCAACATCCAGTGGTATCAAAACTAAACACAACATCATATCAAGCACCCAAATCATTCTAAGAAACATTATTGTCCAAATAAACAAAATTAATCAAGCTATTGCCAAAAATTACAAAATGTATCTTCACTATTATTCATTCAGTAAAGGACCACATGATCATACATCTTAACAAACAAAGCACTTTTACAGTTTCTGTTATGTAAAACTATAAAAGAAAAGTTAACTAAAACTTTGACAGTGCTTGCTTAACAGTAATGTCTCTTTTTGAACTATGCCCAAGAGTTCAACTGGACAATCGGATTGTATCTATCTGCGCTTTCCTCTAAGTAGTTGATTCTCCAGGTTCTCATCAAAGTCCTTGTCGTTAATGTTCAGCATCAGTGTTCCAGCATTCACGTACACTCTATTCTTGGACTGCGCAATCTACAACATTACAAACATTGCAAATGCTTAACATAATTACGAGTGAAGAATGAATGTCTGATAGCACCAATAAACACCTCGATAATAATTATAAGTAGTAAAATAACTTTTAGCAAACTCGTAATAGCACGAAGGCAGAAAACAGAGCACGACAACCAATGTTTCTCGACTAGATAATCTAAATGAAACTAAACAAAAGCAAAGTCAGTTAATATCATTTTCCTGTCCAATGTCAGTGACAGGGACATTGGACATAAGATTCTAATAAATAAGATTCTAATAATATCTACTAGCCAATTTTCAATATCTACTAGCAAATATTCTATTAGCAAATTAAGAATCTAATAATAATAACAACAATTAGAGTGCTACAGTCATCACTGACAACATCGAGCACTATTGATACTATGAAGCAGTGTATAGAAAACACTGTACACAAGGTTACGATATTTACAGCTACACAACAGATTTACAGTTAGATTGCTATCAGCAATACTTTTAGTTAGATATTTATCAGTACAAGCCGTCAGAGTACTAACAGTTCTGGCAATGTTTTGTGCTGTTCTAATCTTTTTCAGCTTCAGGTAACCTGGGTTCTTAGATATAGCTTCACCAATCTGTATAGTATATTAGCTAAGGAATACAGTGCTTGTAAAAATCAACAAGGTCATTTACTGTCAACACAAGCACCTATGCTAAGACTATTAATACAATATTAATCATACAATATTCTTTAAAATCGTCTTCATTTTAAATATAAAGAAAACATATTTATTGATGAGTTTTGTTTACTCTGTTTTCGGTGTTTCAGTTGTAGAAGCACCTTACAAACACGCACATCGTAAATGCCTTACGCTCAATGTTAACAAGAAGGACTGACGACAATCCAGGCTCATCATTTAATCTAGTAATACTAGACTTATTAATAAAATTAATACCTTTCCAAAGAGGTCTCTATATGATGTAATATTACATCTGATCATCTTCATACATAATTTAAAAGCATTAGATAGGCTGAACTGGGCTCAGAGGGTTGCACTTTTAAGCAAAGGATACAAGTTTTGCAGAAGCAGCTTCTCCCTCAGCTTGAACAACTTTCTGCTGTCGCTCTTGTTTTGCCTTCTCCACAATGTACTGAGCACGCTGGGCTTCTTGTTGTGCAATCTACACAAACAATATGTAAGTCAGAAGTTTTGTTTGCACAATGGAATTGTTTACACTCAACAACAATTTCTCTTCTAGCCGATCGGTAAGGTTTTCGAATGAGAACCAGTATGCGCAAGTTTAAATCCAGCGCTTCATCCAACATTTACATACAATCGAGACAAAAATCTTGAGCTTCTGTAGCTATATTAATAAAGATACGAAATTATAGTGTGGCACATCATTTGCAAAGTATATATTATAAATCGGCAGTACCATTAGTCCATGCAGAATTCTGGCAGTACCATTAGTCCAATATCATAGGACTACTGAGTATAAGCCTAGATAAAATTACCAGCTACACTAAACACAAACAGAAACTCAAATAACTCTAGTGTTAGCTTTTGCGCCACTAATTGAATAAATATTTGTACCTGCTTAGCTTCCACAGCTGCCGTGTACTCTTTACCAAACGTCAGCTCTGTTATGGCGACATCATCGAGGATGATGTTGAAGTCCCTCGCTCTCTCTATTAGCTCTTTGCGCACGAGCAGACTCACCTGCTGTCTCTGAGTGATCAACTGCGACGCGTTGAACTTTGCTACAACGCTCTTCAGTACCTGGAGTATCAACCAAAATCATCTAAAGCTTGCTCACTGACATGATTCAGCTCTCAAATAAACAGAGGATACAATACCAACGACAGCTGAGAAACCCTTTACAATCAAACTGATCAATCCTGTCTTTGACTTTAATAATTTACTAGGATGCATTTACAAGGTGATCAAACTGAGTAACTTTAATATGCCAAAACAACCTGAAATGCCTTGACAAACAATTTGGCCAAACCGAGCACTGACAGTCTGTGAATGCTCATACACGTGACAGATAATTATAACATGTCATAAATGAACTAATATCACACGTATATAATCCCATGTATAGAAGTACAAACGTTTAAGGCTATGCAGTAACTTATCTCAGATAGTTAGTCATTCTTTCCAGAGCTATAAATATTCAAACGAGCAGATACAAAATCTCAACCAGCGGAAGATATTATCAAGCATATTTACCTCATTACAGATAGACGGGAGGACACGCTCATCGTAGTCAATGCCGAGCTGTCGGTACATGGCTGGCAACTGAGAGGCATCAGGTCTAGACAGCACTCGCAGCGATATATTTACCATCTGCAAATCTGTAAACAAGAAAATGAAACATAGAATCCTTACATAAAACAAAATATCTGATTCTCTGTCAATCACACCAAGATCTACTAAACAGTCTGAAAACCAAGTTTATCTTTTTGAAGAGTCAGATAAAGAACACAGAGATTTCCTAAAGGTTTTAAATGGCAAGTTTATCTCGCCACAGGATCAGATAACACAGAGTATACAAATATCAATCAATAATTTAATCAAATTTAATTTAACAATTTAAGCTTGAGAGAAAACTTGAGAATATACATGCCTTTGCTGCCAGTTGGAGAGGAAATCTTTCTTGGTCGAGCGCGAATGTCATATATTATGGGATATTGGAACCATGGAACTCTGCACAATGCATAAAAACACACACACACTGATATACCATACATTGAATAAATATAGATATATATATATATACAATTTACTGGCTGGAGCCAGTGGCGAAGTCGGTAAGATACTCGACAGCGGTTCAGTTGATGCGGGGTTCAAATCCTGGGCTCGCCCGTCACTGACATTGCTTTCGAGTGAGGAAACTGACTTAACCGTAGCTTTCTTTACAGAAATGTTAAATTTGCCTTAATTATTATAATCTGCTATTTTCCGACTTTAACTGTATGCCTGACTTTAAAAATTCCTTTAATGCTATTTTTAAACAAAGGGATTAACTTGTTAAGTGATACAGTGCTCTTTATGGATTGTTAGAGCAGCCTGTCAGTAGAAACATGTACCTTGGACCTACCACTTAGCAGAACACTGAAACATTAAATATATATATATGCATTATGCAGAAAATAAATTTTATAAAGAATTGTTTCGTTAGCCAATATTCATCAAAACGCTTAATGGAGTAAATTGATGAGAGCTTGTAAAACTTGAAGAAATAAATAAATGGGTTCGCCTGATCATCAAATGACGACTTTCACCACACTGATATTTACAATAGGTATTCAAGAAGAAAATATTAAACTTTTCTAAAACTCAAAAATACTCAGATTTTCATGTACACAGCAGTAACATCGTATTTCTCTGGCTTCAAGAAATAGTCAGTACTCCTAATAAAAAGCATATTATACTTGGAGGTCACTTCTTAGCAGTCTCGAAGGCTCTTTTAGTATCAGAAGCCAGCAGTACGTCTTACGCACACAAAACATCAAACTAAAACAATTTACTAAAATAAAAAGTTGCGCATAACACTAAATGCATAATGTTATGCACTGAATGCATAACACTAAGAGCTTCGAATCTTACTCTATTCATTTGTAAATATTCGTCTTTACGTTTATTCATATTCCCACCATTTCATGCAAAATTAAAATTACATTTTAAGTACTTTAGTGCACCCTTAACGAGACTCTCAAGCCCTTTTAACAATTATTATATAGCCTTTTCAGGGTTCCAATTCTGAAAAATTAACCTTTTTAGAATTAACAATAATACAAAAGCCGAATCCTGCATACTCATACAACAGACTTTCTATTTAGAACGGCGTATTAAAATTACTTTCTACAGCAAAATTCAATGAAACTTACCGAAGATGTAAACCCTCCCTCAGAATGTCATTCTGAATTCCTCCAATTCTATTAAAAATAATTGCACGATGACCACCCTCAACTGCAAATAACAGCAGAATATTAGACATCACAGTACTTGTCGAACAATTTTAACTTACTTTTAAATGAATATATACAGTATATACACATTCTGGTGCTAAAAATCAACCCCCACCTAAATTATAACCTTCTAGAAGAGGTATTCAGCCTTCTAGCCGAGGATGTTTGATTTCAAACTTCCTTAGTTGATTGAAAATATCTTCAAAATTACAATGTTTCACTGAATTGTACTGTAATAGCTATTAAAAAGTTTTTACTGATTTCACAATCGTTTGATTCATTTATGATGCTAATTTCATTGACGTAGATGATCAAAAAGCAACTATCAGATGTTAGAAAGCACGTTCGTAGCGTCTTAGGAAATGCAAGTGCTTGCCAGCATATTTTATCCTTAAAAAGCAGAAGCAGAAGTGGTGGTGTTATTAATAGTGCACTGCAGCATTAATGAGACCCAACAATGAGAAAATTTCTGGCAGATACATTGAATCAGAAATTACACTAGATATTAATTATTTATACTCTAGACAGTACCTATTTTATTAAAGAACATTTTTGAAACTAAATTTGGGGGTTGGGTTCCATATTTCCTCCAAGAAATTTCTTTCTAATATTTCAACATTTTCTGTTATCTATATGTCGTGTCACATACAAAGATGCAAATTTAACACTTACGCAATATAAGTCAATGGAATCTGTTATACAGCTTGTGCCACATGTAAGTTTTAAAATCTGAAAATTGCCTGTGCACATTAAATCTGTCATATATACCTATCACCATGCAGGAGACTTCCTGAAATCAGAGTTATCAAGTTTTCACTAGCAATTACTCTCCAAAAAATAGCAAAATATTTCAATCTGACGCAAACCTGTGTACATGGATTGATATAGTCCGTAAGCTACGCCACCAACAGCAGCGAAAACTCCGAGTCCAACTGATGCTCCGCGACCGCCCTTCATAAGACGATTAGCCAAATCTGTCAACTTATTCTTATCCATTATGACTATTTCGTCAAATGATACACAATTAGGAGAATATCAATTTAATTTATTATAAACAATATTTATTAAATCAACCCTACAACTTGTTCATGACCTTGTCCCACGTGCGAACGTTTATTTCCGGCCGGTCAGTGTTGCCACTTACATGTTGTTGTCGATAAATTATCGTAAATAATCATCTTAATACTATTGTAACCAAAGATGATCATCAATCCGATGAGCAGAGTGTGGGATCCAAAAACGGTGCGATCCAAAATCCGAGACTTCGGTCCGAGGAAGGGTACTAGTGGAATGGAGGTTTACGTGTTGGTCTTAGTTCATGTGCACTTGTTGAGTATGAGTGGTCAAAAAGAAAAGCCCTTCAACCGTCTATGAAACTGTTCATATGAAAGGAAAGGGTGATCAGCAGAAGATGAGGGGGTGCGTAAAGTGGAAGGAAGAGAATTCCAGATCTGAGGAGCTGTGTGCTGGAAGGAGCGCTTCGAGAGCTTACTGCGAGAAGGGATGTTGGGTCGCTCTAAAGTGATCAACTTAGAGGACCTAGTGGATGACTGCATGGAGGAAGGCTGCCTCACTTGTGTTAAGTGGGACATGTGACCTTTACCAGGGGTGATGATAGACTTATATGTCAGAGAAGCTGCCTTGTAAACAATGCGTTCTCTGACTTTAAGCCAGTGCAGAGACTTCAGGAGAGGAGTCACATGGAAGTGCTTAGAGCGGCGGAAGACTGCACGTGTAAGGGAATTCTGGATGAACTGCAATTAATCTGTCGATCTCACAGCTTGGGAGATTCAGAAATAAGGAGTTACAGTAGTCCAGTTTGGATTGCACGAGAACCGCACCGATAGTAGAAGCGGTCTCAACGGTAAGATATGGTCGTATTCGACGCAGATCTCTGATGTGGAAGAAGCAAGACTATAGCTCTGAGGTTTTGGTGATGTTATCGTGGAATGTGAGATGCTGGTCGAGGATGACACCGAGGCTCTTGACAGAAGAAACAGGTGTGATGGCCAGGTCAGGAGTGAGAGAGAGGGAAGCCTCATTCAGTTTTGATAGTTGTTGAGGTGTTCCAAATAGCACAAACTCAGTCTTGAATGGATTCAGCGCTAAGAAATTGGCAGACATCCATGAAGATATCGACTGGAAGGATTGCTGTAGGCGTGCTTTGATATCAGGATAGGAGTGGGGGGTGAAGCATGTGTATAGCTGAGTGTCGTCAGCAAAAAATTGGTAGTCAAGTGAATGAGAGAAAATCAATGAGCTTAAAGGTGTAGTGTAGAGGTTGAACAGGATTGGACCAAAAACGGAGCCCAGAGGCACACCGTACTTGAGGTTGGAAGCAGGGGTGGCGGTACGGTTTTGAAAGTGGGGGAGCCAAAGTGAAGAAAATGAAAATCAATCGCGAAAACGCAAGCCGCGACACTGCATAAGGAACTTAATTAAAGGAAGCACATCATATATATATATATATATATATATATATATATATATATATATATATATATATATATATATATATATTATATATATAAATATGTATGTATATATTTATATATACATGTACATGTATATCCTATCATAGTGCGCTGCTTATTGGCAGGTCCATGGTATATACTCTTCCACATACTTCTATCCTCCGCCTCTTTCTTCATACTAACATACGAATTAGTCATCAATTCATCCAACATCCCAAGTCTCGGTCTTCTTCTCAGTGTCGCCCATACGACTAACACCATGGGGGTGCGAAAATTGTTTGAGCTGTTTGAACATATAGGTTTTCCAGACCCACTTATTCCACTAATAGAGGGGTATTGAAAATCAGAAATCCATCGCGGATAGATATAGTCCCTAAAATACATGAAATATATTTATTCCGTTATGGTTCTTTATCCTTGCAATGAAAAACATTAGTTAAAACTTATTAAGCCAAGCTAATATATGCGAGTAGAGCAAGCAGGCTTACTTTCAGACAAATAGGGTCTAACCTTTTTCCGACTGAATAATGATTTACTAACTAATGACTTAAGATTATTTCTTCAATAATAAGAAATAAATTTACATTATATTATGCTTACCTTATACAGCAATTGTTATTCTGATTGACTGATCGAATTACTTAAGCGCATTAATTATAGCCCAACGATTTAAGCGTTAAAACTTATACAACCTAGACTACGCTAATGTTGTTGTTCACTAGCTAAACAACCTAGAATATGCTAATGTTGTTCTAATAAAAGATAGTTCATATTTTTGACAGACGTAACTCTTTAAATGCAAAAGTCAGACTGAATGCAGATTGACTCGGCAATGCATACAACTACAAGTCCATCCCTGTCTACTTTGTCTTGTGCCTCGCTACAATCTGTTGAACACAGGCTGAATCCAGACTAATTGCACGACATTAAGATAAGGAATTCAACTGAATGACAGGATTGACTGTAAGGGCAGGGATTAACTGACATCAGATCAAATTGACACCTGATTTTAATTAAATACTTGTTGGACATTTAGCCGGATTCACACTATATTTTTTTCTTACAACTATCATCATGAAGTACATAGTGTTAACATGTTTCCATATCAGGACACAATCTGCTGTCTATACGAAGGTGCTGCGATGTCGTTGATCGTCGAACTCACGGATTTCCTTCCGTATTTCTCCTTTACTGTAATTATCATCTCTAATCTCTTTAGATATTTTTGCTCGATGGCTCTCATTTCTCTTTAGAACAATGTATAAAAGCCACACAGTCATTTTGTGTAGCTGTTAGTGGCAGTGAAGGTGAATGAGAGGAGGAGCGGTGGGAAGAGAGGGGGTGGGGGAGGGGTGAAAAAGATTTGTGAGCGGTTGAGCCAGGTCGGTAAAGAAGAAAGTAATGTCTCATGGGAGGATGTGTGCGATAGGTGTGACTGTGACTATCTTGAGATCATATCATTAAATTTGTATTAACAATTCGATCGCCTTCACTTGAACAACCATCCACAGCTTGTACCTCATGAATTCCTAATAAGTAAATTATCTGCCAACACACAGAAAAAATCTGTTTTCAGCAGTCACTAACATTTTTCTGTATCGGTTTTGCTTAAATTATTACGTTACAAAAAGTTTCCTTGTATGTATTTTCTGTAATTTTAGGACCCAAAACTGGGGGGCCAAAGGTTATCCTGGCCCTCCACCTGGAAAAGTGGGGGGCCAGTGGCCCCGGTGGCCCCCCCGGTGGCGCCGCCCCTGGTTGGAAGGTGAAGATGCGTACTCTTGCACTTTTACGCCGAGAGTACGATCGGTAAGATATGAGGTAAACCATGCAAGAGCATTGCCATGGATACCAAACCAAGAGGAAAGACGCTGTAGGAGGATTTGGTGATCTATGGTGTCAAAGGCCGCAGATAGATCGAGCATGCAGAGCTCAGTGACACGTACGCTGAGTGCTCATGCTAGGACACCATACTAGAAATTCCCCTACTTTTAGAATGTCTTAATGAAAGATAGATCTATGGTCTTAATATGATCGATCCTGAAGTGAATTAAACCCTAGTGAATTCGAAATCCCAGCCGCGCTGAGCTGAGAATAAAATCTCGTATATTTACTGGACTGGTTTACGGAAAATGGTCGAAATCGCCTATAATGGTTTAAACATGTGGTATTAAAAGTGATAGATATCAGCATACATGTATATAATTGTTGTTTCGCTGATGATCACTTCCCCATAATATATGGCATTGACATTTCCGATTCAGAAGCCTGAGATCAATCAATTCAATTCAATTCATTCATGATGAATTTTACGATCCTGTAACTCATATAAAACTCTAAAAAAGTAAAACACGCATTATAGTGAAACGATCAACTATGTTGATATCTATCACTTTTTAATACCACATGTTTAAACCGTTAGGCAATTTATTCCATTTTCCGTGTAACCAGTCCAGTGAATGTCCGAGATTTTACTTTCAGATCAGCGCCACTGGGATTCGAACCCACGAGGGTTCAATTCACCTCAGGATCTGTCATTCAAAACTTCATGACGTTACCCCTAAGCTATTAAGACATTCTAAATACTATTATATTATCACATTCTAAATATTAAATTCTATGATGTTATAATTACCTAATTATTTATTTTGTAACCTGCTTGCAAAGATCTTTAAAATAAGGTGTTATAAAATTGTTTTTCTTTATTCTATGCCTACTTGTAAATTTTACTTGTATATTTACTTGGAAATTTTGAAATCGAACTCGACCCTTGTTATCAATTGCATGAGTGGGTTCGAATCGCAGCCGCGCTGATGTGAGAGAAAAATCTCGGACATTCACTGGACTGGTTGCACGGAAAGTGGAATAAATTGCCTAACGGTTTAAACATGTGGTATTAAGAGGTGATATATATCAGCATAGTTGATCATTTCACTATAATGCGAGTTTACTTTTTTTTACATAAATCTGACTCGTCAAAAGAATCGTCCAGTGTTAATCTTGTTTAATAGTCTTTGTTATTATTGTTATTGCTCAGTTGTCAAGGTAACCGAATTAGTGACATTGAATGTAAAAAAGTAAGTTAATAATTATCAAAAACAAATCAAATTGACTATATAATTACAAAAATAAAAAACAAACACATGATAGAAAATAGCAGATCTTATAGTGGTCATTGGACAGATACAGATCATAAACTAGTAATATGTCAAATAAAATTTGAAAAAATATATAAAAGAATAAAACCAAATATAAGAAAAAATGTTTGTAAACTAAATCTGGAAAAACTAAGTGACAACGATATCAAAGAAAAATTCCAAGTTAACATACAACATGATTATGATAAACTTGTAGAAGAAAATGAAGAAATAAGCTGGAAGAATCTTTCAAAAATAATAAAAAATAGTAGTATAAAATATCTCAAATCAGAAGAAAAGCATGCAGATAAAAAATACTTAGTAAACCCTTTAATTAGTAAACTCTCTGCAAAGCAAAAAGACATAAGAAATATAATAGAATCCACAACAAATGAGAACTTGAAAAATAAAATGAAGAAAGAAAGAAATACCGTAATGAAATGTCTACATAAAGAAATAAAAATTGTAAATAGTCAAAACGAAGAAAGAGAAATAGAAGAACTCGCAAACACAAAAAACGACTCTATTAAAATTTTTAAAGTCTTGAGAAAGATAAATCGACAAAAACCAAAAGAAAAACTATTTTTAAGAGAAAACAGTAACATAATACAAAATGAAAATGTAATAAATACAAAAATAACTGAACACTTCAAAGATATATTTTACAACCAAAATACAGAAATATTAACTGAAATTAAAACTGAAAAAATGAAGACACCTTTCTCTACAGATGAAATAAAAAATGCTGTTAGGAAATTAAAAACAAATAAAAGCCCAGGATCTGATGAAATCACAGCAGAAGAACTAAAAAACTGTCCTGACAAAATTTACAATGAAATTGCAAAAATATTCAATAAATGGCTGAAACAGGAAAATATCCAGAAGAGATTAAACTAGGAATATTAATACCCCTACAAAAACCAGGAAAAGTAAAAGCACATGCAGCAATTTAAGACCCATAATTTTATTAAATTTTATCAGAAAGATACTGTAAATTGTAATGATCAGTAGAATATACAATAAAATAGACAAAATAATACCAGTCACTCAAGCCGCCTACAGACCAGGCAGAAGTACCGCTGAACATGTCCTAACATTAAAACTTTTTATCGAAAAAGCAATAACAAACAAAAACTCAGAAATAGAAATCATGTTTCTAGACATGAGTAAGGCATTTGATACTGTCAATAGAAATAAATTATTGGAGGATTTAACTTAAATAATTTATCAGGACGAACTGCCTATAATAAAACTTATCATTGATGATGTAATTTTAAGAGTTAAAAATGGAGATGCAACTGGAAATGAGTTTGAAACTAATATTGGAATACCACAAGGAGATTGCTTAAGCCCGGTACTTTTCACATTTTACCTTGCAAATAGCTTAAACAAACACGAGAACCAAATTAAAATAGCAAACCAAATTGAAGAGCACTCATACTCCAAAGAAAATATACCATATGAAGACTTAATTCCTAATCATATTATAGAACATAACTATAGCAAAAAACGAGAAATAGGTATAAATATTGATCAGCAGTTTGGAGATGATATTGCATATGTAAGCACATGCAAAAAATAAGAGACAAAATTCAAAAGGAAGTCAATGATAAACTGAATAAGAGAGATTTAAAACTAAACACAGATAAAACAGAAAAATATACCATTGGAAACAAAAATGATCAGGAATGGAAGAAATGCAAATATTTAGGTTCTTACTTGGATACTGAAAGAGACATGATCCATGGAAAGCAATTGTGTATGGCTATTTTTAATAAATACAAGATGAAACTAACAAATAGCAAAATAAGAATGAAAACAAGAATAAATATATTCAATGCTTATATTACGCCAGTTTACTTATATAATAGTGAGCTATAGACATTAACTTCAAAACAGGAACAAGAAATTGACATATTTCATAGAAGTCTATTAAGAAAACTGCTTAAAATATATTACCCTCACATTATAAGCAACGATGACTTATACATCAGAACATATGAAAAAAATGGAGTCTTGCAATTAAAACACGAAGACTAAAATGGATAGGTCACTTACTTAGGTTACCGAACAATGCACCTGTAAAACTTGCTTTAAATGAGAATAAAAAATCTCAGCCAAAACAAAGAGGTTGTCAAAATAAACAAACATGGATCAAATTAGTAAATAAAGATCTCAAAGATATAAATCAGAATTTGAACATATTAGATGGGAGCATCTGTGATCTGGCTGAGGATAGAGCGAAGTGGAGTCAATTAACCTTGAGACCTACTGCAGGGTCCAAATAGGATGTAGTGCAGTCTCAGTAGTAAGTTAGTAATTACTAACAAGAGTCAATACATAATCGTTCTATCATCGTTCTATACTTTACAACACAACGCTAAATAGAATGCTACTGTCATAAAAATATTGACAAAATAGAGCAATATAGAACCAAGTTACCAAAGCCATGCAGACAAGAAAGAACCGGAAAAAATCATCGTGCTAAGCCAGTATTCAGAAAATCAAACTCCAGATATGAAATCAAAGGAAACTAGGTTTAAAAACAACAACGGCAATAATTAGAGTGCTCTATCATTAATATAACCGTCAAGCACTATCCATTCTAAGCCACACCGACTAAGCCAATTAATAAAATTTCCCGAGAATGGTCTAAATAAAATATTAAAAGAACCAGCCCAATCTTGAGAAACCAATGAAATTAAATTTACGTCATGGTCGCTCCACATGAACATTAATTTAGACGTATTATTTATTTATATAATAGTATTTAGTATTTATGTACGTACACTATTTGGACTTATAATTCCATTTATTCCTTTATTCAGAGTTTATTTTATTTATGCCATTACTGTTAAATATTTTGATTTTAATTATTAATTATATTTTGCATCAATAGCTTTTCATAGCTCTCCAAGGCTGCTTAAGGCAGCATATGAGTTCTCGAAAAGTAGAGAAGTGTTTTGAAGAATCTCATAATGAAATCTCTCTCTCTCTCTCTTTCCAATACTCTGTCAAGTGGCAGATCCAAGATACGTCTTCATACTCATAGGCTTCTTTCACGCTCCATATAGAACACTCCAAGAACCAATAAGAAAAAGAAAAGAGATGCAAAGAACATTAGTATAATGGATAAAGATGGGGAATTGAAGACAGAGCTGGAAGAAGTAAAAGAAAGATGGAGAGAATATGTGGAGGAATTGTATGATAAGGCTGGGAAACAAGTTCAAGAGGATTTTAAAATAGAAGAAGAAAATGTCATAGAAGACGATAAAAGGGGCCCCGATTTAATGAAGGAGGAAATTTATTCTGCAATTAACAGTATGAAGAAGGGGAAGGCAGCCGGGATATATGAAATCCCAGCAGAATTCTTGAAAATGTTGGAAGGAGAAACACTCAAAAAGTTAATGGAAGTATGTATGGAAGTGTACAATACAGGTATTTGGCCAGATGACATTACCAAGTCAGTGATAATTCCAATTCCCAAAAAAGCTAACGCTGTCGAGTGTTCGGATTACAGAATAATCATTTAAAATTCCTCATGCATCGAAGATTTTATTAATGATAGTAAATAATCGCATTCAGTCAAAAGCAGAGATGATACTGAGCAAGACACAATTTTGTTTTAGGAAAGGTTGCGGTACAAGCGAAGCAATAGGAGTAATGCGGGTGCGAAAGAAGCTTAGAATATGAAAATGACGTTTTTTTATGCTTTGTAGACTTCGAGAAGACCTTTGACAGGATTGATTGGATAACGATGATGAATATCTTAAAAAGAATAGGAATTGACTGGAGAGATAGAAGACTAATTTTGAACTTGTACATGAATCAAAGAGCAGTAATCAAAATCCAACAAGAATACTCAGAAGAAGGTGAAATAGGACGTGGAGTAAGACAAGGTTGTAGCATTTTGCCGCTGCTGTTTAACATTTACGCTGAAGCAATGATGGAGGAAGCCATGGAAGACTTGGAAGAAGGAATAAAAGTAGGAGGGAATTTGTTACAAGATGTACAATTTTCAGATGACCAAGGAATGGTAGCGGGCAGTGAGATTGGGTTGCAGAAGATAATGGATAGGCTGAATGATACGGCCCTAAGATATGGCATGAAGATTAATATTAAAAAGACCAAGGTTATGAGAGTGTCCAATAATAAAGGTGAAGTTAATATAACAATAAATGGTACGACATTGGAACAGGTAAGGAGTTTCAAATATTTGGGTCATACTATAACTAATGATGGGAAATCTGAGACGGAAATATGCAGTAGGATTGCACAAGCAAAAGTGGCCTTTGGTAGTAGAAAAGAACTATTAACAAAAAGTCTAAAGAAAGATACAAAGATAAAGATAGTGAAAACTTTGGTTTGGACCACGCTATTGTATGGATGTGAAACATGGACCTTAAGGAAGGAAGATATTAGGAAACTGGAGGCATTGGAAATGTGGATTTGGAGAAGAATGGAGAGTATTAGCTGGACTCGAAAGGTTACAAATGAGTAAGTCCTGGAGAGAGTTAGCACAGATAGACAGTTGATAAATGTATTAAGAAATAAGAAGAAGAGATGGATAGGACACATTCTAAGGTGGGAAGGTCTATTAAAAGAGATCATAGAAGGTAGAATGGAAGGAAAAAGATGCAGGGGCAGGCCGAGATTAGGTATGTTAGATGATTTAAAGACCCACTCATATGTGGAAATGAAGAGGAAGGTGAACGACAGAGAAGAGTGGAGGCGTTATGTACTATGGACCTGCCAGTAGGCAGTGTACAAAGAGCGAGAGAGATAGAACACTCCATAGATCAACAAGTTAATCCAGCAAAAATAGGCAATGCCTTACCCTTCCATATGTAGGCTTAGCCTAAAATATAGCTTCTGAGGTGATTTCCTGTTGCCTTCTTCAGTTTTGAATAATGAAATATCGGTGCCTAATTAATTTGTGAATATTCATATAGCACAATATGTAGCGGGTAATGTTATGATACTTCAAATGATGATATTTGGAATGATATCATAAGCGTGAATTGAGATTTCTTGTAGTCGATTCCCGTCCAAACCGACTAGATAGTAAAATATTGAACATTCATATAGAACCAATATTGATAATGAAATAAATGGTCTAACATTTTAAACTTGTGATACCAAAGTTCTAAAGACTGCCTTGGATGACTATTTCACTGTAGTATATGTTATTCATGGTTAATCAATTAAGTCCTGTGATTAATCTTGTTCAAATTCTGATATTATTTGCTTATGTATTATTTCTTGGTTCTCTATATATATTGAACGTGTATGAGTTTTGTATTGAATAAAAATGACATTTGTAATGTATTACTTTAATGGTATCTTAACAGATAGTGGAATAACAATGGTCAAGACAGAAAGGAAACGTGAGAGGTATTTCACGCCCTATGATGTATCTCTTCATAATACTTCAGATGATCTTTGGGTGTCTTATCTGGGTAAAGTTTACGACTTAACACCGCTATGCAAGCAGTACAAGGGTAATAAATCCTTTGATATCTTGGAGTAAAATTTTTCTAAAAATTCATTGAGACTTTTATACTTTATAGTTTGTTTATTTATATCTTCTAATTTTATGAGCGTTTCAGCTAATTTGCAAATTATAAATTGGAAAATATGTAAGAATAGTCTAGCTAATTCAACAAATAACATATTCATGTTTTCCTTTCAAGTGCATGCTTATTTCTAAGGATTAACTAATTCTAATCATCATCTTCATCATCATCTTTCCTTGTATCCCAGTTGAACTAGGGTAGAGATACGAATAAACTGTTTCGAATCCTTTCTGTCCTACATCATATCATCCATCAGTTATTCCCCTATTTTAGATTTTTCCATTCGTTTAAATTTTTGTAGCAATTTATGGATCCTAGGCGCTCACCAACCGAATGCTTTTTCTGACGTTGGTGTGGATCTTAGTGCTTTAATCGCCTTCTACGACACGTGCAGTCACCGGTCGATTGTTGGTCAATTCTTCAAACAACCCGGACACAGCACGGGGAATATCTTAACACTAAGGACATATTTGCAAGTCTTATTTCTATATGTTACAGTTGTAGATTCAGTTTGGAGAGAGAAATATTCACAATATCTTAACTTTAATTTTTAACTGGTACCCTTATTCAAACAAATTCTAGCATTCAAGCTGCATAGTCAAAAATACGGCCACATTTGCAGGTGAGCCATTTTCTTGTGTAATTAATCAGCTTTCTCTGCTGGCAGCTTTAAACACTTCGAATACTTGGGCTATAGAACTAGAATCAGTATATCCCTGTCTATATCACACAGTAGGCCTACCTACTTTTGTATTGAGTGGCATAATGATGCACAGTATGAAAAATGAACTTTCAAGTTAACGTTGTCGTCCTTAATCTACTTATAAAGTGCACTCAATTCAGTGGTAAAATTAAGGATTGGAGAGTAATGATAATTAATGTGAATATAATGCAGGAATATATAATATAATCATAAGTAGATATATGGGCTTCGGAAAATTTGCAGCAATTCCTTCAGGGAATATTTGTCCAAAAATGGAAGCCTTACGTGAAAGGCGAAAGCCCATTTTAACGTCAGTTACCTGCTTGATAGTATACCAGTAACAGGGAGAGCCCTGGATTTGAACCCTGTGCCTACTGATCTGCTGTCAAAGAACTATCCAACTAGCCACTGACTCAGTCCAACAATGATTAAACATTTATGATTTTTGGAGTCACTGCTTCGCTTATTGATTTGGTATTTATCTGTAATTCAGGTGATGTACTGCTGAAACCAATTCTGATGTTTGGTGGAAAGGATATTTCGCATTGGTTTGATCCTAGAACAAGAGATGTAAGACATAGATCCTCTATTTATAGTTTTTTGATAATTTTTTTCTTGCATAAGCATAAAATAACATTTAAATTTATATACGACAGTTGTGTCGTCATTTGATAGCATTAAAAGGTTAACTTTTCGTTTGATTTGACACTTCACATGAATCACATGTACAGCAATGCGGAACTCTTATTTCATAGAAGGATGAGAGGGAGGGTCAGATGGATCCCACTGATCAATCTAACAATTTTGCTCTGAAGATGTTTGCACATGTTTTACTCAAATATAAAGTGAGTAAAATGTCAGAATAATGTAATGCAATGTTAAATATAGATTTAGGTTAAATGTAATTTTAATTCGTATATTTCAATAAATATATGTAATAAATAAAGGCTAAGAAAAATGCCAGATTCCTGTTTCGAATGCGTGTCAGTTGCAGGGCAAGCCTGGCCCTACCCACGAGTTTTGACTGTATTTGAATTTGTGATTCGATCAAACTATTCACCATACACTGATGAGAACTTTTTTGTAAAAAGTAATGCTTTATCGACAGCTTCGTAGATACGTCGATCCACTGACAGGCTACGTTATACCATACACACCACACGGCTGCTTCATACACGTGCCACCTCCCTACCCTTGTTCTGACTGGGCTAACGACTTCGGTCTGGCGTGGTGGAAGGACGAGAAATACTGTGTAGGAATCCTTACGGCGAAAACCGTAACCATCAACATTGTAAATACTTTAACGTCTCAGGCACAGCAAATTGAGGTACCGTTTGATAAATCTCATTCACGCTAGTTTATACTAGGATATTTTCCACTTTGGTGTAATTAATTAGTGAGCACATGAAAACGTTATTATAACTTCCCCAAAAAGTTAATGTAATTTGTTTCTACAAAATTCTCGTAATTCTTATGTTTGATAATTGAGCAGAAGTAGTTCTGATGGACTGTGTCTGCTTAAGCTTTTACAATTCCAAAATGCTGTAAAAAATGTTTCAAATTAAAAATAAGATATATTTTATTTATTTTAAGAAATAAAATGTCCTCTTTAATGATTTTTATTCGTAATTCTTGGAAAACTGATTCGATTTCATTTAACACGCCATTTACTACGCCTTTTACTAAGACATGTAGCACGACATCTACTACGTCTGTTCACACCCCACGCCTGTGAACTACTGTGATACTATGTTCCTTTGATACATTCCTATGTTCCTTGACGCCACGCCTGTGAACAACTTTGATACTATGTTCCTTTGATATGTTCCTTACGCCATGCCTGTGAACAACTTTGATACTATGTTCCTTTGATATGTTCCTTTATGCCACGCCTGTGAACAACTTTGATACTATGTTCCTTTACGCCACGCCTGTGAACAACTTTGATACTATGTTCCTTTGATATGTTCCTATGTTCCTGTACGCCACGCCTGTGAACTACTTTGATACATGTTCCTTTGGTACGACAGGTGTGCACTGAGGAACTGATCAGTGAAATACTAAAACGTTATCTCAAACACAATGCACACGCCGCGAGTTACACGTGGAAGTATGAGGGAAAGGTTTTGGACATGGACAAGACGCTACAAGAGAATGGAATAAGAGACGATGATGAGGATTTCTATGAGCTGGGAATGAGCGAGACCCAATTCTGTCAAAGCATTCATCTGTACTTCAACGATGACCTCACAGAGGCCTAACTAAATAGACTGTTTATGCCATGTTGCATTAAAACATAAATGAAAATCAACAGTGCAGTCTTACTTACTGCAGTAAAGTATTGAGTTATTTCTTGTAACTCCACTTCTTACAGTCTATCCATTTAATGAGACTAAAGCGTATGTAATTTTTCAATGGTCATAAAACATTAGAGGTAATGGTAATGCCAGAAAAATAGGGAACCAGTTTTGTAGATTTATACTAAGTGAATCAATTGAACGTTACTTCAACGATAATGCTCTCTCGAAGCATACAGCTCAGCAGTTGTCATTGAAGCAGTGGAGACGGTGAATTCCTTTGAAATCTAAGCAAACTAATTAAATATTGTGCTTGTAATTAAAGTAAAATAACATACTAAGTTTTGCCACCTTCGTGAAAGTTGCGCAGTTTTTTAAATATGAAGTCACTACAATTTGATTGGTTGACACGAACTTGGATAAGCAAATAAGTTTCTATAATTCGTTTTCCAGCGTTATATCTTCATATATATATATATATATATATATATATATATATATATATATATATATATATATATCATTCTGAAAAAAGAAAGTACAAACTTTATTTTGGAAGTAAAGCACTGTTAAAAATAAACGAGGGGGCAGAGTATACGCATTTTGACATATGGTATAAAAAACAACTCACTTGTGAAAGACTGTGTAATGGTAGTTAGGAACTGTAAGTAAATCGATGAGTGTACACAAGATTCTAATCCCGACAAGACTTACTTACACTTGAACGACTAGTCTAAGACTGAAAACTCCGTAATACATATTCTGTCATCTATATGCAGTTTTATTTAGAGAGACTGACGAACGCTTACAAATTATATTCTAAAACTCAGTAAAACAGCTTCAGTTTCTATATTACTAGTAAAGTATTCTATTTACATTACAGTGTTAATTGTGTCATTGTTTTTCTATCTTGTTTTTCTAATATTAAACTATTTTAAATACTCGTTGATCGCGCTTAATAAAGTCTTTATAACTTCGGTGCTCCATAGGCATCTGGCATTCTCTCAATTGAATATCTGCAACACATTAATATCTCATGTATTGAAATATCAAATCACAATAAATATAAAGTGCGGCCTCATGACTCCACTTTAAAATGTTACAAAGAGCATTTGAAAGTTTGAAATGTTACAAGGAAATTAAGAAAAATTCACTAAAAGAAAAACGTATTAGCGATTACACTTGCAGTAAACAAACAAACACCACACGCTCTGAGTCCTAGTAACTAGACATAAGATTCTGTACATAAGCTGGGCAAACAGATAATCACACAAACACTCTATGGTGCAGTGTTAACATGCTGGCTTTCCAATAGGAGTTTGCCAGTACAAATAGCCATTACAAGGATTACCATGCACAGGTTTCTTCAATTGCTATTTACTGATGTAGCTTGATGCAAAAACTATAGCTAGGATGAAAAAATGGACGATAAATCTTAACTTTTATTATTTTCATACAATGGATTGTCACTCTGTTCAAATCATTTAAACACATTCTGGCTTTCTAACATTGAGGCAAGTAAAATATTATACAAGTGTAATAAGAACAATAACAATGCAACACAAGATTAATAAGAACAAGAACAATGTTGCACAGGATTAACAGTAATATGAACGTTGTTGCATATAAGATTACTATGAGCAAGAACGATGTTGCACACGATTAACAGGAACAAGAACAATGCTGCATAAGATTAATATTAGAGATGGGAATTTTATGAATTTCCAGAGTTCGGTTCGGTGAAAATGAAAGTTCGGTTCGGTTCGGGTTCGGTTAGCAGCTGACAATTTGAGAGTTCGGTTCGGTTTGTTGAAAATGAAAGTTCAGTTCGGTTCGGGTTCGAACTCTTGTTCGGTTAGAACAAGAGTTCGGGTTCGGCTTGCATTCCACCTCACAAGAGTTCGATTCGAGTTCGAAATGGTTTGGTTTGGATAATGTTGTAATTTTTTAACATTGCTTATAATAATCAAGGTTATAGTAAACATGTTTAAAATGGTTTATGGTAAATGTGCTTAAAGCAATACATGAAGTCATAATAACTGCCACATTTTACCCCTGTGTAAAAATATGACAATGAAAAAAGAAGGGTAGTCTTTATTCATGTGGCATTACTTAAAATATTCTAAGTTAATCGCTAAAGGTTTATAAAATACATATTCAGCTTTCGTACTGTATCTGAAATATTCTCTTTGATTTTAACCAGCAAAAAAATGCCTAATCAATTGAAAAATAAATTTTGTCATTATGCCTAAACTTCCATAATGAAGCGGAATAGTCTTGGCTAAAATTTTTAAAACAAATTATCTAGTCTAAGGCCTAAACTAGTAATTCTTACATAAACTCGGAAAAATGTTTAATATACGTTTCGTAGTATAACTATTAACAACAACAATTAGAGTGCTACAGTCATCAATGACAACATCGAGCACTATTGAGACAAAATCAAGCCGGCGATCAAAAGAAGGTCCAAAAACGGTGCAAATTCCAAAATCCGGAAATTCAGTCCAAAGTAAAGGGAGTCAAAGAAAAGGTGGTTTAGGCGCAGGTCGTTGCTCATGGACACCGGATGGAAAAGAGAGATGGAAAAGATAGGTCTTCAACAGCCTATGGAACAGCTCATAGGAAAGCAAAGGCTAATGTGATTCAAATGAAGCTTTCCGAAGATTGGATGGAAGAGAATTCCAGATCTGAGGTGCAGCATGCTGGAAAGAACGATTAGATAGAGTGTGAAGGTAAGCTAGGTCTCACTATTATTAATTAACTGATTATTATTTTTATTATTTTCTATATTTTTTACTTCGCGTGTAAAGAACCCGAGGTTTTAGATGTTATGTATTATTCCAAGGTCTTGGCTATCTTAGACAGCGAAAAATCTGTTCCTCTGACTTAATTGCATTACTTATAATCGCTGCAATTAATTAGTTTATTTATAGCATCCATCTTGGTACAGCGTTACCATCCAAAAAACAATTCTAGTAAATAAGTTTGTTTCATTTGACAAAGATGTACGGAAGAGGAGATCTAAATTTTCTTTTTTAAATAAATAAAAAAATATGACTAGAGCATTTTTTACATTTTTAGCAGTTCAATGCACGAATTCTGTACACCTTCCTAGATCTTTGCTCTCGATAAGATGTTATGGCTTGAAAGCTCAGATCCTTGTTTAATGCCTATGGGCCATGGGACAAATCAATTGCAACCGGCACGGATTTAAGAATAATCTTCCATCACCCTGGGATATTTCTGTAAAGCTGTCACCACTTGGTCTTCCTAGGTAGAGGTGGTCACCCATAATGTACTACCAGAGGCCGATGTAGCTTAACTTCGATTATTGAAGCGAAACTAAACCAAGTGCGCTAAATCCCGCCATCAATAATTAAAATAATTTGATCAAATTAATAATAATAACACCAATTAGAGTGCTACTGTCGTCCGTGACAACATTAAGCAGTACTGAGACAAATCCAAGTCAGTGTGCAAAAAGAAAGTCCAAAACTGTTTAATTTGCAAAATCCTAAAAATCAATCCAGAGATAAAGCAATTTTGCCACGGTGCTGAAAAATGAGTTACTACCGCGGTAAAAAAGACAATCTGAGAGTGCGCTAACAAAATAAATTCTGGGAACAGCATATGTTGCTGTTCTTGCTACCTTAACAAAAATAATAAAGAAATTTGGATTCATAGGAGCCAAAGGTATATCTAGACACTTAATAAATAAAAATTCAGTAAGATCTGAATTATTCTAAGCCTTACTCAAATAATTTCTTCACCAACAGCAGCACATTTTAATTTATTTCACAATTTGAGAAATTAAATTAAAGTAAACTAAATTGCAACTAATAGTTAAAATTGGGCCGAAACAGTCACATTCTAATCATCGCGTTGTAATAATTACTTTGTTTTTCTCATGATTTGTTTACAAATTTGAGAGGTTGAGTTAGCAAAAATAAAAAATAGTTATATGCCTGTTTAAATATGTCCTTAATAGTACTTTATATTAGGTATTACTGTCAATAATTTAAGCACAGCTTATTTCTAGTCATTTGTGAGATCTGAGTGTGAATTTTGTATCTCTTTTCTCACAAATGACCAGAAAGTTCTACCAACAACTTAACAGTCTACATGTACAGCCTACAGGTTAGGGAATTTCAAAGCATATCTACAACTGGTGCTGCTAATATAAGAAAGGTTTGTACTGTTTTCATTTAGAAGCATTTTACTGTGTTAATAAATTACCTATTGCATGATTCTCACATTTATTTGCCAAATTTGTTGTTGTAACAAAATATTTGAAGTAGCTACAATATTAACTTTATGCCAGAGCAGATTCTTAAAATTACAGTTATATGTGACATGTTGGGGTTAATTTTATATCGTGGATTCCAAATTTTACTAAATATGCTTTCGCCATCATCGCCCTTGAATCCCAGTTTAATTAGGGTCGGGACAAATGAAATATTCTTTAAGATTTCAATATTATTTACTCTCTACGTATACATACATACATACATACATATATATATATATATATATATATATATATATATATCTATATAGCTATATATATATATATATATATATATATGTATAGATATATATATATATATATATATATATATATATATATATATATATATATATATATATACATATATATATATATACACACACACACACATATATATATATTATACATAATAGTATAATATAATAAATAGAAATGTATAATCCCACAGAAGAAGGGAACGGGAAACTCATTTTTGGGACTCCGCAGGAACGGCTTAAAAATTTAACTTCTACCGCGGTGAAGGCGGTAACGGATGCTTTTTTAGGAACGGTATGGAGTTGAAGAAAATATTTTCCTCCGCGCCACTCCCTACGATTAACTTAAAGCATCATAATTATTTTTTTGTGTGTATAATATCGCTATGTATAAGATGTATGAGCCATTATGCTTTAATTATGCTAAGAAATATTGTACGACTTGTAAATGCAAAATGATTATATGTATCTGTATTGTTTTTACTATCTTTACAAAATGTCAAACATTCTCCATAATATTTTAATGCCGCCTTTGAAAAATAGCTTAAAGAAAAATGTTCCTTTCTCCTGAGGCTGGCGAAGGAGAGAGGAACTTCAAGAGTTCGGTTTGGACGAAGTCAGAGTTCGAGTTCTGTTCGGGTTTGCCCAGAGTCTGGGTTTGAGTTCGGTTCCGGTTCGGCCAGAGTCTGAGTTCAAGTTCGGTTCGGGTTCGGCCAAAATTCCAGATTTTTGGGTTCGGTTCGATTCCCATCTTTAATTAATATGATCAAGAATGATGTTGCATAAGATTAATATGAACAAGAATGATGTTGCATAAGATTAATATGAACAAGAATGATGTTGCATAAGATTAATATGAAAAAGAATGATGTTGCATAAGATTAATATGAACAAGAATGATGTTGCATAAGACTAATATGAACAAGAACGATGCTGCATAAGATTAATAAGAAGAATAACGACGTCACATAATATTAATGAGGTCAAGTATGATTAATAAGTACCACAACAATGCATAGGACTAACAAGTACTTACTGATGTTTAGCGATGTACATTATCGGCACACCGGGAATCTTTCTTATCCTACGCTTCAGATCTTTATCACATGTTGCCACTATATAGCATTTGTGCTGAA
Organism: Enchytraeus crypticus; assembly: GCA_905160935.1. Taxonomy (NCBI): domain Eukaryota; kingdom Metazoa; phylum Annelida; class Clitellata; order Enchytraeida; family Enchytraeidae; genus Enchytraeus; species Enchytraeus crypticus. The sequence continues at coordinate 103,065 of CAJHZI010000739.1, read as the reverse complement.
AACAGAAAACAAAACAATGTATTATTAAAACCTTGGCGATTAAAGAATAGGACTTGAGGTAGTTATATATTTTCTTATAGACGTAGTTATTAAAATTTAATAGTTAATTTCATAAGTATTACTCATAATAATGCTATAATTTATAACTTAAAAATTATTAACTTTAACGAGTTTATTGCTAAGTTAAAACAAAGACAACATTACGCAAAACAAAGTACAATTTTTGGTTTTTAGATTTCACTGTAATGTATAGTTAGAAAATACAGTCCTGAGTACTACAGATGGGTGTGCAATGGAAAGACGCTTCTAATAATGCCTAATGATTATTGTGGCCAAAAACACAACTAAGATACAACCGTCTTGCGCCAAGCCGATGATGTGATATGGTTGATTTTTTGATTGCCTTGCGCTTGTCAGCCAAGCGCGCTACTGACTAGGACAGCACCTGGTACAGAGTATGGTGGCCAGTTAAATGAATGAAACCATACAACACGGTTTAAATTGAGATGAACAAACCTGTGTTACTCGCTGCACTAAACAGTCGTCAGCGTATGTGCCCTTGTGTAGACATGGAAGTCGCTCAAATCTCGGATCCTTCACAATCCTCAGAGCAACTCTGTACTTACGACCTAGTTTCTCCAATTCTCCCATCACACAGTCAGTTACATATGGAATACCTGAATACACAAGTAGCATACCGGTAGTAGCATTATGAGCGAATTAGAATTCAACACACACTTGAGACAATGCCAAACTTATTGATATATATAAATGTAGTCAAAACATAAACCGGCCACTTAGCAGGGTTCACATGGTGCCACTTAGTATGGTTCACTTTGTGCCACTTAGTAGGGTTCACATCGTGCAACTTAGCAGGGGTTACATCATGCCACTTACCAGGGGTCACTTTGTGCCACTTAGTTAGGGTCACGTCATGCCACTTAGTAGGGTTCACTTCATTCCACTTAGCAGGGTTCACTTCGTGCCACTCAGCAGGAATCATGTCGTGCCACTTAGCAGGGTTCACTTAATGCCACTTAGGAGGGGTCATGTCGTGCCACTCAGCAGGAATCAGGGGTCACATTGTGCCACTTAGCAGGGGTCATGTCTACTACTGTCATGTAAGAGGATTTTCTTTAGAAGAAATTTAATTTTTTAGTGATAGGTTATAACTTATTTATATAAATTTTAAATTCAGGAAATATCGAGTATTGAATTGTAAAATACCATAGAATAAATGATGTTAAAGACCTACCTGTAGTCTTTAATGCTATTCTCGAACACTTTCAAATCTTAAACTGACTTTGTAAGTTGAAATTCATGATATATCTTTTTCAGATAAATGAATAATCCTATGGCCCATTTAAAAACTAGACCCAACAAAAAGACACTGCCTAAAACATGTAACAATATAGTTTTACATGAACGGTCCTATTGTCGATTAACAGAGCCTCTAACATCCTATGAAATAAAATTATGCAACTGATTTAGTTAAATTATATGATTAATACAAAATTTATTTAACATATTGGGTGTGATGTCAGTGTTGCTAGGAAAACAGATTTTAAAGCATATCTATCATTCATAAACATATTCATTAGTCATAGATCAGTCCTGCAAATGTTAAAATTCACATTAAAAGATTTAGGATCATTTCCCTTAGAAAGATTGAGTTCGATAGTCATATGTTTTATTTGTGTCAGGAACTGCCAATTTTATGACCGTTACTATACGTGCAGCATAGAGAAAGACTTACACTTCGCATAGAGACAGTCCATCATAGACTTGAGAATGTCCAGTCTGTTCTTAATGGAGAAATTGATGAAGTTGGTGTCGATGAGAATGTGGTAGGGGGGTCCAAGCTGTTCGTTGTATTTGAAGAAAAGTGCGCTCGATGCCTGCGGCCTGTTAAGTAGAAATGTATATTACAGGCATAATATTGATAAATTTATTTTCTTGCCATACATAGATACATTGTTACGATATAACACAAGCTCAATAAAGACAAAATTTATCAAATTTAATCATAATCTCAAGTGACCCTATAAATGCAATATTATATATAATTAACTATGCTTGTGAATGATACTTAATATATTTAAATTGCCAGCTGTTACTACTATAGTACTTTTCTTCAATGCCAGCTGTTACTACTATAGTTCTATTTTCCAATTTATTAAAGTAATTAAAACAGGAAATACTTTCGTGGCAATTTATAAAAAAATTAGGACAAGTGAAATTTAAATACATCTTTCACATGTATGTAGCTTACATCTGGAGTACATATTTAGATTCCACATAAAAAATTCATATACAAATTTTTCTTGTCTTACACTTCTCTTATTTTCAAGTTCTGTGGATCCGGCTTCTTCTTCTTCTTTGCTTCTCGATCCTTCTTTGGTCTGTAAAAACAACACACAATAATAACAATGATGCAAAAAAATAATTACATAAATCTGAAATTTTGTACAGCTAAATAAATTTAAAATTATGTATGGATGATTTGTTCACTAGATCTCCTATCAAATACACCAAGGTGATGACTCAAAGATAGAAGTACAAATATTCAGAAAATCTTTGTAGCATCATAAGCCCTTATCAGTCAACCTGATATATTTTACAGATATTGCAACAAAGAAAAAACAATGCAACAAGGCAATATCTTAATCACACAACTTACAGTCTAGTGTCTTTCAAGTTTATCATGCGCTTCATCTCCGCAAACTTCTTGGTCTTACGCACCTTGCCCTGATCAAAACCAAAAACATTAAGCTCAAATTAGCAAAATTCAATGAACAATTTTATTAATTACATTTTAAAGATAATCACACTGTACAGATTCAATACTGCCACCTATAGCTAACTATCTTCAATTTTTAAAGTAGCTCAACTCTACGCATTTTAGCTATGGGTTAATAAAGTGAGTGAGCATGTAGGGCTATAAAAGCATACATTAATAGGGACAGAACTGATTTATTTCGCTTTTTCTTAACAACCTTAATAGTCCAACAGTAAACGAATTTTTGAAGCGTAAAGATAGTTCAAAATACTGCATTATACCTAGTTCGAATCGAGAGTGCATCCTGAAAATGATAGTGTTTTATATTATTTAGAATCTATAATTTATATTAGAATCAATATTATAATCAACATAACAAGCCTCAAAACTAACAAACTAACATTGCAAAAATACAATTGCAACCAAAAATACACAATTATTGGATTGTAAAACAAATTTGTGTCATAAATACGAAGAAGATATTACTAACCATATTTCTAGCAGAATTTTAGGCTATTTTGATATTTAATCACGCGAATATATTGCTAAAAATATGATTAATTTTTCTAAAATAATCTGATTTGTTTACAAATACACAGACATGTGCACAGGATATAAAGTTACCAAACATAACAAAATTGAGTTAAAATAATGTGATTTGATCAAAGAAAAATTTAACAACGACATTCAAATGTTTATGTTCAACAAAATGAAAACGATTTCACTAGATAGTTCATATTAATACTACAAAATAAAGATTATTTTACAATTATTTATTAGCAGTTAAACCTTTTAACCAAAATTTCCAAAAGCAATAATCAATAAATAATAGTCTTCATTCTTCAACAAGCATATACTAGCTGTGCCTTTCTGAACCAGTGTGCTGTTATGTTATAAAATTTAATGACTTCGGAATCCCGTATTCAAGAAGTTAGTTAAGTTACGATTTGAAATTTATTAATATATTATCACAGTTTGGGCAACAATTCATCCCTTTCTTTAATTACTATATTTAATAATAATAATAATAATAATAATAATAATAATAATAATAATAATAGCAATTAGAGTGCTACAGTCATCAATGACAACATCGAGCACTATTGAGGCAAAATCAAGCCGGCGAGCAAAAACAGAAGGTCCAAAAACGGTGCAAATTCCAAAATCCAGAAATTCAGTCTAAAGTAAAGGGAGTTAAAGAAAAGGTGGTTTAGGCGCAGGTCGCTGTTCATGGACACGGGATGGAAAAGAGAGATGGAAAAGATAGGTCTTCAACTGCTTATGAAACTGCTCATAGGAAAGCAAAGGCTGATGTGATTCAAATGAAGATTTCCGAAGATTGGATGGAAGAGAATTCCAGATCTGAGGTGCAGCATGCCGGAAAGAACTATTAGATAGCTTAGAGCGTGAAGGTAAGCTAGGTAATAAAGGTAATAGCAGGCTGCATCACTTTAATCAAGTGAGACATACAAGTTTGTCCAGGGATGGTGATGGACTTATAGGTTAACGAAGCTGTTTTGTAAATGATACGCTCTTTAATCTTTAGCCAGTGCAAAAGACTTCAAAATAGGCGTAACATGTGAGTACTTGAAACTACAAAAAATTGCTCGCGCAAGAGAATTCTGAACAAACTGCAACCGATCAATCTCACAGCCAGGGAGATTTAAAGACAGGGAATTGCAGTAGACCAACTTCGATTGCACAAGAGCAGCACCAATTGTAGCAGCTGTCTCACGTGACAAATATGGACGTATTCGACGAAGATCACGGATATGGAAGAAACATGATTGTGAAGTTTTAGTTATGTGTTCGTGGAAGGTTAGGTGTTTATCAAGGATAACACCGAGATTTCTCACAGAAGAAACAGGTGATATTTTAATACCCGAAGATAACGAAAGAGTTTTCCCATTCAGCTTCAAAAGCTGTTGAAGTGTCCCGACCAACAAGAATTTAGTCTTAGATGGATTAAGTGCCAAAAAATTAGCAGACATCCAAGAGGATATAGACTTGCAGGAGGGTTAGATAAGATAGAGCTTTTTAAAGTTCATTACAATTTATATTTTAAGCTAAATATGCTAAAATTGCGATATCTACATATGTACGTATACGTGCAGGCCTACTGTATATGGTTATGTTTTCACCTTATTTGGCACTTACCGCAATTTTTAACATTAAAAATGATAGCTTCTAAAATACAGGTGTATTATATACGTAATTTAGAGCCAGAGGCGGATCCAGGAATTTTTAAGGGGGGGGGGGCCCGAAAATTTGTTGATAGTGTAAATTTTTTTGCTTACGCCTTCTTCGGGATATGTGACACAACCAGAGAAATTTTGTGGAGGGGGAGGGCTCAAAATACGTTCGGCTCATAGAGTGAGAGTATCGCCGTACCTTACCCCCCCCCCCGCGCTCATAACCGTACTAAAGTCAGGGGAAAACCTAAAGTCCTACATTTGTTTTGGAAAAAGTAGGTAATTTTTTCACATATGAAGAAGCTCTGCGGATCTCTACGCAGAATTGCAAAAGTGACCTAATTTTGGCGGTGGGGGGGCTTAAGCCCCTCCCAGCCAAGGCTGTTTGCACTACTGCTACGGGACAGAGGTCACATATTTTGCTTACACCCTTTTTTCCTCCAATTTGGTTATGCATTGGTTCAAGTGAAAATTGAGAGCTAGTGAAACAGTCAACATTTTTCAGGCCCCATCCATTATACAGGGCTCCTAGTATATCCTATAAAAAATTGAACTTTAGGAACTGCATTCCCTGTCTTACTCTCCGCCCGGCCCCCCCCCCTAACCACTCCCATTACTAATATGTTTACACATCGTAATTGCCATAAAAACAATGAATATATACCCTGTCTTACCCTCCCCCGGGCCCCCCACCCTAACCACTGCCATTACTAACGTGTTTACACGTAATTGCCATAAAAACAATGAATATATACCCTGTCTTACCATCCTCCCGCCCCCCCCCCTAACCACTGCCATTACTAACATATTTACACATCGAAATTGCCATAGAAACAATAAATATATACCCTTTCTTTACTTCCCCGGGCCTCCCCCCCATAACCACTGCCATTACTAACATGTTAACACATAGAAATTGCCGAAGTAACATTGAATATATACCCTGTCTTACCCTCCCCCCGCCCCCCCCCTAACCACTGCCATTACTAACATATTTAAACATCGAAATTGCTATAGGAACAATTAAAATATAGTTTTAAAAAAATTATTGGCGGATCAAAGGTGGGGCCGGGCCCCCTGGGCCCCCCTGGATCCGCCACTGTTTAGAGCCTTTTAGAATTTTATTGTGCATGTTAAATCTCTAATTTATAATGTAGGCCTATCACTATAGGCCTATATATTATAGCCAAACTAAAAGCAATCACTCATGTAATCAAAGATATTGAATAAGCATATTTCTAATTCTATTCTTGCAATTATTTCATTAAAAATTAATAACATTTAAAAATTAAGTTAATTTCTCTCAATTTATTCTATATGTGAGGGAATAAGAGTTTTACCCGAAGGTACGTATTTGAAAAGAAAAAAATAGAATGTGTTTGCAAGACCCACAATTCTTTTTAGATCTCTCAAGACTGGAAGTTTAGTGACAAACACATCTTTTCGTGTTCGCCATTAAACTTCCAGTCATAAACCACCTTTTCTTTAATTCCCCTTACTTTGAACTGATTATCTGGATTTTGGAATTTGCACCGTTTTTGGACCTACTTTATGCTCGCCAGCTTGATTTTGTCTCAGATGTTGTCAAAGAAAGTGGGTCTTATTGACGATCTTGAAATATATATGTAAACAAACAAAATGGTGAAACAAAACAAATAAACAAAACATATTATAATATAAAGTCACAATTCGTGATGGGGAAAGTACTTTTTAAAAGTATTTTAAAAATACTTTTGAAAACTCAAAAGAATTTTCAAAATATTAAAATAAGATACTTGTAAAAATATATTGAAATACCAAATAAAATAATATTTTGAAAATACTTTTTTAGAAAATACTTTTGTATAATCCATCATTTTATCCTGATGCATATATTATGATTTTAAAGCAACATTATTACACGATTTAACATTACGTCTGCAATGAATTTCTCTAGAACTTTCTATTTGTTATATATGATTCATTTATTACATTTACATTTGAATGTCTCGATAGCGCAATGGTTAAGGGTGTAGATAACGTCATGAAGTTTTAAGTGACAGACCCAAAGGTGAATCAAACTCTCGTGGGTTCGAATCCCGGCCGCGCTGATCTGAGAGTAAAATCTCGGACATTCACTGGCCTGGCTACACGGAAAATGGAAAGTGCCTAACGGATATAACATGTGGTATTAAAAGTGATAGATATCACCATAGTTGATCATTTCACTATAATGTGTGTTATTATTATTATTATTTCTAAGCTTTCAAACCCTTCATTCAGAAATAACTAACATGAGATTGTTAGTTATCAATATCATATGTAGCCTATAGATTTTAGCTTGGGAAAGTATGACTTCTGAGGTGGTTTCTCCTTTTTCGGCTTCAGTTATTATTTAGTCGACTCTTAGTATACTTGCAGTAAATAATTGGTTTATTTTTCAGTGCCCCGGACACAATAAGGAATGCATTTGATGGACCGACATGTTTACGCATAAGCTAGGCCCTCTTTCAGACGTTACTATACTAGAGATCTCACAGTTATTCTCACTTAGTTACTCTGAAGCCATTGCTTTCATCTAAGGAAAAACTGTACATTCTATTATTAATAGTTTAACTAACACCAAAACTAACATAGATGCGAGACATTCCTTAAATTTATTCCAATTATGATAATTTAATTATTTAAAATATATTAATATTACTGAAGATTAATAGAGATTAAGGTTAATTAAATTCTTTTCATTAAAATATGCTATTACTTTAATAGGTTCCACAGCTTATAAAGCAACTACAGAACAAAAGAGGAAGTTCATAGATATAAATAATAATTGTGGTTCATTTTAACGTAAGTTTGTAGATTGGGTGAATAAAATTTAAGAAAACTCAATTTCAAACCAAAAATTAAAGAAATGTATTTTGAAATCTTCAAAATACGTTCTAGGTACTATGAAAATACTTTTGAAAATGCTTTTTAAAAGGATTTTGAAAATAGAAAAAAACTATTTTGAATTTACTTTTCTACAAAAATCCTCTTGTGCCCATCACGGGTTGCAATTGAACAATTTTACTATTCCTTTGAACAGAGATGTTTAAAGTAATATAAAGTGTATACAGAAGTACAAGTACTGGTGCGATTTAGCATGTCTGAAAAAAATTGTTGATTTAAGAGTGACAGTAAAATATAGTTACATTTGTAAAGTAATAAATCTTAAGTTTTTTGATCTTTTTATGTCTTATATACTAAATTGCTAAAAAATATGTAAGATTTGCCGATGATCAGGGTATGACTACTAGTAACAAAGCAGGATTACCAAAAATTATAGATGGCTTGAACGTTACTGCATTTAAATTAGGAATGAAGATTAATACCAAGCAGACGAAGGTGACGAGTACATGGAAAGAAGAGGAAACGAAGCAATAAATGATACAAGCTAGAACAGGCTAAGAGCTTCAAATATTTAGGCATACGATAACAGAAAATATGAGATGTGAAGCTTAAATAAAATGTTGAAGTACTCAACCAAAATAGTCCTTCAGTAAAAGGAAAGAACTACTATCAAAAAGTTGAAGAAATCCACAAGAATAAAGATAGTAATAACATGAATGTAGACTACACTCCTGCACAGCTATGAAACATGGATGTTAAAAATGGAGGATATGTAGAAATTGGATGCGTTTGAAATATGGCTATGGAGAGAAATTGAGGAGAAAATTGACTGACTAAAAAATGGACGAAGAAGTGCTAAATAGGATTGGCACAAATAGACAATTGATGAATATCATAAGGATTAAAAAGAAGAACTGAATAGGTCATGTTCTGAGAGGGAATGGTTTACTAAAAGAGAAAAATGAAAGGTAAGAAGGTTAAAGACCGAGGCTTGGGAGGCTGGATGAGAAAAGCTGAGCATAGAAATAAGTGGAGTAGATTGTTATATATGCCACTTTGTTGATTATTAAAGTTCATATTAAAATTTGCTGGGTTGGGAAATTTGAAAGGAAGATGAGAATTTCAATGTCTAGATATGGAAAATTTAATATTCAATTGTTGTAATAGTTGTTTAATATGAAGGATTGATGGCATATTGAATATATTTTTCTACAATGTAATGATTAGGGGTTTCCTAATAAATATTAATACTCTTTTACATTATTAGTAACTTAAATATTAATAGGAAAATACTCTAAATTCTATTTCTACATAATTATATTTCAGTTTTCTGGATGTGCCATTGCTCTTGTTTGGATGATTTAATGAAAGAGATCAGTCATTAGCTGCATCTTTAAATGGCTTCTCAAAGCAGGTTACTAGTGTGCTAAATGAGCATTGTGTGTGAATTAGCCTAGCCAGTCAAAGGCCTGGTGAACGGAAATGGTGTCTCGGATAGTTTCACAGTATGGCAAAGTTATTGTGGCTACTTCACTTGTTTGGTTTATGATTGATGTTATGCTACTCATGTACTATACGGACTGTATGACTACTAAAGGCTGTCAATCAACTGAGAAGCAGATCAGCTCAACCAATTCCAACACTGGATCGGGATTTCTGGCGCGCCTCTTTCCTAATGGTATATATTTATAGGATGTGAAATATTTCAATTCGCTGCAACATTTATAGCTGTAGATGAGATGAGCATAGTTTCTGATGATATTTGCCTAAGAGCTTTATTCTTTTTAAGTTTATTGATTTTGTGATGTAGAACTTTAAATATAGTTGAACTATAAATATATACCACTGTCAATATTGAGAGTGGTCTACTTCTAAAAGTCTACAGGTGAATTAAGTTATATCTTGTGAAATTCTTTTCCATCCACCACACTCAAGAGTAGTATCCACTGATGTGCCACCTGTTGATGGCATTATCAGAGTTAGCACCCTTTAATGTTTGAGTGCTATTCTCCAATCTGTTATTTCTTTTCATAAGCATATAAATCAAGTGATCATCACCTCTGTAGCTAATCTCTTTGCTGTATGCACTCTTAATTGGAAGGGGCTTAATTTTCATATTATCTGTAACATGTTTAATTCCGTCATTCTCTCCAAGCTCTCCATGCCTCTTAGGTGGAACTTTATTGAAGTTTCAGGTAAAGAACATCTAGAGGCAGTGTCCTTAGAAATACTACAAGGTGCAAACTTTATGATGTCTCTTGCATTTTTCCCGAAATTGCTAAAGAGCTGATACGAACCTTAAGAAATGACATCAATCCCCAGTGTATTATCTGGCATTTAATTTCATCAACTGTGTAAACTCAGTTTACCAAAAATTAAGTGAGAAATGGAGCCAATATTTTTAAGCTCCTTCTGAAACGTCTCCCTTGGGCCTTTTATTCATTTAAAATAATTTTATTTTATTTGTAGTTTGCTTGTTTGATCTGTATATTTTTGAATGAGATCTGCAGTATGTCAGATTTCTGGTAGTAAATGAGTATATTTTTATATAAAAATTGATCAAGTCGTTTAACTAGCTGAAAAGTTGATACCCTTAAAGAAATGCTAATGCAATCTGTCTAAATTTTAAAATTAATTAGTACCTTGTAGTATAGTATAACATATTGTAGGCAGGAGGTAAAAGAAATGAAATGAAATTAAAAAAATTACTAATGAAATGAAATGAAATATGTGGTATGCAGTGATGAAGGCAGATAAACCTGAAGAGCCGGGAGAACTCGGCAAAGCTGTGATCATATCAGATTGGCAGCAGGCTGAGATGAAAGAAAAGTTTAAGATCAATCAGTTCAATGTGATGGCCAGTGATCAGATTTCTCTCAACAGAACACTTAAAGACGTGCGGCTTGACGCGTATGTATCAACTGTTAGACAACAAGTTTTCTTGATTTAAACAGATTCACCGTTAATTACTTACTAAAACTTCTGCATCATTTTTAGGAAATGTGAAGGATTAGTAAGCTGTAAAAGCTGTTATTAAATTAAATTAAGTTGAATTGGATATCTATTATGTACAAAATTAATATCTTAGTATAATAAAGATGTTTATTCATTATTGTTTCTGTATGCAGTTTCAGAGACTCTGTAACTAGATGGGATACCATGTGTCCTCATTGATGGCCTAGTGTCACAGTGTGTATGTCTGTATGCATGCATGCGTGTGTGTGTTACTGTAACTGTTTTTGCAAGATTGAAACTAATAAAATAGTTTCACTCTCCACCTAGGTCAATTGAACACTGGCAATAAATCATATATTTACCGAATCTTACTAACTTAAACTAAGCAGCATATCCAATGTCTATCATAAGCCTTGTCAGTTATTTAACACTCATCAAGTACATAAACAATTATTACCTATCATTTAGATAATTATCTATTATTAACTATCACTTAGATGTAAGACGAAATCCTATCCTGTGGAGCAGTTACCAGTGACGAGCATTGTGATAGTTTTTCACAACGAGGCGTGGTCAACACTGCTGAGGACTGTGTGGAGCGCCATCAATCGATCACCTCGACGTCTGCTCAAAGAAATCATACTGGTCGATGACGCTAGCGAACGAGGTACTTACCAGTTATAAATTAACTGTGGAATCAATCAATCAACCAAAAAGGATTTAAAGACCGATTTCTCGCCACAATGCAATGTCAGGAACGTCTCTTGCAGACTGTGCATCAACCGGCGCCAAAGCACCACACGATGACGACTGAGTACACAGAGACCACAAGAGAAAGCGAGATCAAAACAGTGCAAGTGCATGATCCAAGGCAAGCGGGTCAAAATTTAGACCTATGGCGGAAAGAGATAGGTCGATGAATCGATAACTAGATCTCAATCAGTTAATCATTTATTGCCTTTTTAAGACCGCTGTTGGTTTCAATGGTGCTGAAAATAAAATATGAAGGATCCTGTATGTTAGAAGTTAGCTGTTAGCAAGACAATGGAAAACCACATCAGGATGGCATATTTCTAATTAAAGACTACGTAATGGTTTGATGAGCACTGCATGTAGGTCGAAAATACGATAATGCTAATTAGTTTTTATTTTAAAGATTTTCTGGGCCAGCGTCTGGATGACTATGTCGCACAGTTACCTGTTCAGGTTCACATAGTGCGCATGCAGGAACGAAGCGGTCTGATGAGAGCTCGACTAAAAGGTCTGTAACAAGTATTCACGCAAACTTTATAGAAATCTAAGTTTTACCGTTTATTTTCATACCACTAGGGATGTACAGGGATTTGATATTTAAAACTGGGATTTCAATCGCTTTACTCGCGCTACCAACTCATCCATAAAAATGTGTTGATATTTCTTACTAGTTTCATCTTGCGGTCTTTTGCAGTTATTCAATATTTTCTGCCGTACTCTTCAACTAATTTTAGCTGAAGTAAGGGATGTTAATGTTTGGTAGGCTCGAGTAGATGTTATAGCAGATCTGAATACAGCTGTAAATCATATTTTATAAGCTCGTTGTATTGATTTTTCTCCGAAATCGGATGCCTCATTTTTTTCAACTTTTCCCTCATTTACATGTTTATTTTTAAACATTTAAAATATTACCAGCGTATTCTTTTCATTTTTATATGTCGTCAATTTTACTGCATGATTTGATAATCTGTTGACTGGCCAGTCAGCACGTTTAATTGACGACTTATTGAATTGATTGTCAATAGGTGCTAACCTAGCTAAAGGAGAAGTAATTACATTTCTAGATGCTCACTGTGAGTGTACTGAAGGTTGGCTGGAACCATTGCTCTATGAAATTTATAACAATAGGTATGTAAGTTGATTAAATTTCTGACTTATTTCAAGACATGAGATGTTTGATGATTTAATAACAAACTACTATATTGAGATGAAAAGTAAAACTGTGGATAGAATTGTTTGGAAGAGTTATATGCCATGGACCTGCAGTATGCAGAGAGAGAGAGAGAGAGAGAAAGAGAGAGAAAGAGAGAGAAAGAGAGAGAAAGAGAGAAAAATATTTATATTTAATATTAAATAAAAAACTTTTAATGAGTAATGTTGTAACTTTACTAAATTGATAAATTTTATCTAAATAGCTTAATTTTTCTTAATTGTCAAATTTTTACAATTAAGAAAAATTTGACATTTTATAAAATGTTAGTCATTTTGTTTGAAGTGGACATCTTTTTAGTGTTTTGGTACTGACCAATTATAGATTTTGATAATTTGTACTGCTATCTGTTATACTACTTGTGTTGTAGGAAAGCTGTAGTGTGTCCTATCATAGATGTGATAAGTGATGAGACGTTTGAGTTTATAACTGGCTCGGACATGACGTGGGGAGGGTTTAACTGGAAGCTCAACTTCCGCTGGTACCCCGTGCCACAGCGGGAGATGGAAAGACGAGGTGGAGATCGGAGTCTCCCGCTAAGGTTTGAACTGATCTACTGATGCTTTAGTCTAGATATTGTCTTTGTTTTTGAAGTCGGTAAGATACTCGACCGCTGATCAGTAGGTGCGGGTTCAAATCCTGGGCTAGCCCGTCACTGACATCGCTTTCAAGTGAGGAAACTGACGTTAACCTTAGCTTTACCAGCTTTTTAATTGATGAACTGTTTTGCTTATGAATGGGCTGAGCCAGCAGCATATTGGCAAGTTGTTCGACAGATATTGGATTAGGTGCAGGGTTCAAATCCAGTTCTCTCCTCGTCACTGACATCATTTATCAGAAAACTGCCATTAACGTTGGCTTTTGGTTTTAGAAATGCTTGGTTTTGCTTTTTTGATTGGATATACGTTTGGTTGATGTTATTCTTAAATTTATTTCTTATTATGATGTTTTAAATCTTAGCAGCATTTGATTAAAGGCATTAGCTTTTTGAGCTCTTTATAGATATGAAACTGTGATAACTTGCTCGATTATAAACCAGCTACTTTTCTTATTGTGATTGAGTTATACACACATTTTGCAATGAAATTATATAAATACTAGTGTTGTGGTATTTTATTGTTGTATGGCTATATTTGTAACGAACTGTCGTTGCTTTTGCCACATGTCAAACGTATAACGCTTTGATAAATCACTTGCTATTATGTTTTGTAGTGCATTATATTAAGATTAGGAAAATTGTTTTAAATTTAATGAAATAGATATATTGATGTTTGACAGATCACCGACGATGGCTGGTGGCTTGTTTTCTATTAATCGTGAATACTTCTACGAGATTGGTGCTTATGATCCTGGAATGCATATCTGGGGTGGAGAAAATCTGGAAATGTCTTTTAGGGTCGGTTTGATTTATAGACTGGCAAATTATATTCTTTGCTCTGCTTTTTTGTTGTGCATCATTCTTCAATGGTGTAATACGTTGACAATGACATTCTATCATACAACAATTTTATTGGAAACACCAATAATATTTTTAAAGGTGTCTTTTTTATGTTTTATTGGCTTTTATAATACATTCAGGGATGTGTACATTGACTGTGGTTTGACTTTGTGTGTTTTTAAAAATTTATATACCTTGTGTGTGTTTTTATGTCATGCGTTTCATGTGTACGCACGTTAATGTATGCTTGCTTTGTATCATGTGTACACACGTTAATGTATGCTTGCTTTGTTTCATGTGTACACATGTTAATGTATGCTTGCTCTGTTTCATGTGTACACATGTTAATATATGCTTGCTTTGTATCATGTGTACACACGTTAATGTATGCTTGCTTTGTTTCAAGTGTACACACGTTAATGTATGCATGCTCTGTTTCATGGGTACACATGTTAGTGTATGCTTGCTCTGTTTCATGGGTACACACGTTAATGTATGCTTGCTCTGTTTCTTGTGATACAGATCTGGATGTGCCATGGATTACTTCTCATTGTCACATGTAGTCATGTTGGTCACGTGTTCCGGAAGGCCACTCCGTACACCTTTCCAGGAGGAACCGGTAAGATTATCAATCATAACAACGAGAGGTTGGCCGAAGTTTGGATGGACGAATGGAAGGAGTTTTACTATAAGATAAGTCCAGGTATGACGCTATCAACAATTGTTGCATGACTGACTAAACGTAATGTTACTGATGTTCTGAGTGTGTATCTAGAAATTATTTCGTTAACTTATTTTGTACTATAAATGTTGTAAAGCTTGCCCTACGAGCACTTACGCTAATGTAGTTTATTTGTTTCTAATTTCTCGATGGTATGCCAATTTCATCTGTGGGAATTGGCAAAGGAATATTTTGACTTATTTTGCTATAAATGCAATGCCCTTAAGTTGTCTTGTGTATTTTAGTTTAATTTACCGATGGTTAATCAGTATTTCTGAGAAAAACGTTATAGACTTATCTTTTTTTAATGCCCTAGGCTGTATAGGGCCCTGGACTAAAATATAAGATAAGACGAGACATTATTTAATTAAAAGATAAAAAAGCATTTAAAATAAATCATCTACTCTCTGGGAAGCCGCTTTAGCCAAAGTGCCACAGCTTTGAAGCGCTGGAGAGCAATAGAGAACGCTGCCATAGAAAAGCTTTTTCACTTCGATCACCGGTAATGGCGCCGGTCCTCCTGCCCATTTCGTTTATAAAGTCTGATGCGGCAGAATTGATGGGGTCCAGGGTCACAAAAGTAATTGGCATTAAAATGTATTTGCTAGAGATTTCGGCGTATTTCAGAGGTTTCATATTAGCAGCGACCTCTGCAGCAAAACCAGCAGCAACGCAAGATAAACTAGATTGCTTGCTGAGAAAGCGTCCACAGTGACATCCCAGTTGATACACTTGCCCGCTGCCCATGGAATTTGTGAGATACCGTCTGGACGCTTCCCATCAGTGCGGATCAATCCCAATCGCTCTTTAATGGCTGGGACGTTCGCTCGACTCAGGGCGCGCCAAATCAAATAATTCAGAAATTGATGTATGCCGATTCTGCCGGCACTACGTTTTGCGCGACAGGCCATGAATGCCTAACGCATTGACTGAGACACCACAGATACAGTTGTGTGGCTCATATAAAGTAGTGCCTTATCATAGCATTGTTTAATACAGGATAACGGCTAACCTAATGCTCTAATGTATAGAACGAATTATTATAGTCAACAGATCATTATAAACTCTATTTAATTACTGAAGTTCAATTTAATTGAAAGGTTGTGACTGTGCATGAATAAGCATCTATTTGTAGTTCTTGTCATTTGTTGTGCAACTCAGTCACTGCACAAGTGCTATGTTGTGCTACTGTCATTGAATGCACTACTGTATTGTTTTGTAGTTTACGTGTGCACCTTTTATTCATGATTTATCTGTTTTGTGCATGATTAACTTAAGATTAATTTGTGTTAGTCCAAATAGTTTATTCCACTAATTTGCTTTTGGTAGAACAAAGCTTTCAGTGTGTGGGCCTTATACCACTTTTTATCAACTTTTTAACTTATCAATTTGCGTTATACCTCTGATGTAGAGCTGTGTGTTCTGTTTTGTTACTTGTTTCATTTATGTTTACACTGAGTGTTGTTGTCGTTGTTAGCGTCAATGTATTGCTTTTAGATATTAGCTTCTGATCATCTGCAGATTTCAATTCCCAATCTGGTCAATAATTGTAAGTAATTGTTAATTTTTGTTTTGTTAATTTTTGTAATTTGATTTGATTTCAGTTGTCTTAGGTTTATGCATTTTATTTCTATAAAAGAAATGTTTATTAACATATTTTTCTTAGTTATTAATACTATAACTTCTAGATGAGCAGTATTTAATTAACTGTAAAATATATAATTTTAGTCGCAGTCAGTGTCTTAAGAGTGTCTTAAGTCCATCAAAAAAGTACTGTTGTATTTATTTTTGTATTTGTCTCATCTAAAATAGATTTTAAGATGTATTTTTTTACTATTCTCTTTTGGACATTTGTCGAAACTGACTAGATTTTGTTTCTTTGTTAAGTTTTTGTCTAAAAATCTCATTTTATTTTGAGTTTTGCCATGCTATTTGAACTTGTCTAAATTTAATGTTTCACTGATAAAATATTTTAAGAAATTTGTGAAAAAAATTATACTGAAATTTTTATGTACAAAATTCAACATAGTCTCTCTCACTCTCTCTCTCTCTCTCTCTCTCTCTCTCTCTCTCTCTCTCTCTCTCTGTCTATATATATATATATATATATATATATATATATATATATATATATATATATATATATATATATATATCTTAGTGTACTACGTAGTAATAGGTCTATGGTCGACATTCCCATCACATATTTCTATTGTCTGCTTTTATTTTTTATCTTCATGACACATGCCACATTAAATCTTCTAACGCTCAAATACTCAGTCTTCCATTCTCTTCCCTCTCTCCTTCCATTAAACCACAGTGGACTAATCAGAATTATATAATATTTGCTCTAATTATAGGTAAATATCTGACTTATTGATTGTTATTTAATTATGCAGCATGACTGTTTATTAGAATTTATGAACAACTTGATCATCATTGCTATTTATTTAATTGATCTTCATTCATTGTTGATGCATAGTTTATTGCAATCATTGAGCTTTTGCAAGCAGTAACTAATTTTAATTTTTAAAACGCTATTGATATTGTTGATAAATTGCAACTAAGAAATATATTCAGTGTTTTATTAGGGTAATTAATTATTCTTATATAATTTTCTTTGTCTCTATTTTTGCATTGACCTATGCTAAGCAGATTAATTTTGTACTGTGTGTGTCGTAAGAAGCAACTAAGAAAAAGCAGAGTAAGGAAATGAGAAGTTATTTATTTCCAAGTCATTAGCGATTCTGAGGAGATACTTTGGAATTTATTGTCAAAGATTACTATAAAATCTCCATTTTAAATATTGTTGCCTTTTTACTAAGATGTAATTTTTGGTTTTATTCTGATCTTTCTTTTACTGCATTAAGCTGCGCAGTGCGGATTCTCTCCAGAAAATATTATTCTATGTTGCCTTGAACAGTATGAACAATATTTATCACTATTGAGTACATGAAGAGCCGTGCACTTGACTTATGCGCAAAAATATAAAAACTATAACTTTCTATTTACGTACGACGTTTGTATGTTTACTGTAGGAACACATTTACTTGTCTTGAAACAGTTCTGGTTTTCGGGTTCTCCTGAAGTGAAGCAGCTAGTTGGACCTAGCTGTAAGATATGTTTCTGCAGTCATCGTAATAGTGTGCAACTGACTTTAATTCTCTATTGCAGTAATTGTAGTTGGACCTGGCTGTAAGATGTGTTTCTGCAATTATCATGACAGTATGTAGCTGACGTTAATACTTCATTGCAATAATTGTAAATAGGAGCGAAGCAGCCAGACTTTGGTGATGTGACCGAGAGGAGGCAGTTGAGAGAGAGACTTGGTTGTAAAAGTTTTAGATGGTACCTCGAGAACATCTACCCTGAGTCTCAGATGCCTCTCGATTATCTTACCTTGGGCGAGGTATGAAAGTCTCTGTGTGTATTCAATAAGCTCTTGAGTGTATTCAATAAGCTCTCGTGTGGATTCAATAAGCTCTCGTGTGTATTCAATAAGCTCTCGTGTGTATTCAATAAGCTCTCGTGTGGATTCAATAAGCTCTCGTGTGTATTCAATAAGCTCTCGTGTGTATTCAATAAGCATTTAATTCTACTACTTAAAGGAGAGTTGAAGTTGCAAGAGAAAGTTGCTGTGTTGCGTGTTAAAAATCAATTAAACTTATGTACTTATATTACATTATTTTTTAAGCTGATAACAAAAGTCTAGAAATTTGAACAGATCCACATATTCATTCTAACCTAATTCTCTTTATATGTAGAATCTGGAAATTAAATTAGTGAAACAGTTAGTAAAGTTAATTAAATGAAAACCACAAATTAAAATGTGAAGTTAAAATAATAATCAGAAAATTAAGAAAATGATAATAAAATCAGAAAGATATTAATGAAAATAGAATTGAAAATGTGTGTAGTATATTCTTAATCTGTTTAAACTATATTTAATTTCCATTTGTTGGAGTTAATCAGAGATTAATTGAGAAAGGTACGCTGATACCTTATAATAGAGTCATTACTCCTGTGTATACTGTAACTTTCTCTAATGTAAAGTTTTACAATTTACTTATTGTAAGTATTATAACAGGCTTTGGCCCAACTAAGAATTAAATTCTTGATCTCTTACCTTATTGCCGTCAGGTATTCGTTTAGAGGGGCATTTGATTTGACCTCTTCATAGTCGAGCTGTTATTGAAACCTATAAAAATGCAGAGTTTCAACGAAGTAATAATTGTTTAACCATACCTTCTGTTTCAGAAATTTAATAATTGTCGCCATATATATCTGTGGATCAGTTACCTTCTTCTGGTTTGCTAGCAACGTGTTATCTAGAGCAGACTTGATTATAAAGTACACTAAACTTGTATTCTGTAATCTATTTTTTGTATTAAAAATTATTTTACGTTTGCAGGTACGGAACAAGGTGACAGGGCAATGCTTAGATACAATGGGACGCAAGGCGGGAGAGAAAGTGGGAATGGTCACGTGTCATGGCTTGGGAGGAAATCAGGTCAGATCCTCTCGATACATCTTTTAGAATTTGTATTACTATCGAAGTAACTGACTGTCTGGTAGTTTATGTGGACAGGTAGTCTATAGGGTCGATAGACAGATTTATGTTAATTTTCTAAAGAAAACTAACTCAGGGTTGCTGAAGAATTACCAACCGTAACTGCATGTGTCGTAAAAGGCTTCAAAGCACTAAGATCCAAACCAACGCCAGTTATCGGTAAGATACTCGACCGCGGATCAGTAGGTGCGGGGTTCAAATCCTGGGCTCGCCCGTCACTGACATCGCTTTCGAGTGAAGAAACTGACGTTAACCTTAGCTTTAGCTTTTTTTAATTTGTTTGTTAGTTCCCGTGTTGTGTCCGGATTGTTTGAAGAATTGACCAACCGGTGACTGCACGTGTCGTAGAAGGCGACCAAAGCACTAAGATCCATACCAACGTCAGAAAGGACATTCGGTTGATGAGCGCCGAGGCTCCAGAAATTGCTACAAATATTTAAACGAATGGAAAAGTCTCAAATAGGAGATTAGTTGGTGGTGATTTGTAGCAATTGGTGTAGGACAGAGAGGATTTGAGACGGTCCATTTGTATCCCGACCCTGGTTAAACTGGGATTCTAGGGAGAATGATGATGATGATGATGATGATGTTTGTTAGTTGACATACTTATATTGAGTAAAGGCAATTCATAATACAAAGTCTGTAACTGCGAGTTTAATCTAAGATTTCACTCTCTAAGCGATATCATAGAGGCTCAGCTCAGTGTTATATAGTGATGTAATTTGTTGACGTTTAGGTGTTCATATATTCCAAGAAGAGAACGTTCCAGAGTGATGACCTGTGTCTGGACGTGTCCTCGATGTCTGGTCCTGTTAAACTCTATCAGTGCCACTTCCTCGGGGGCAATCAGCTCTGGGAATATGATTCTGTGGTTTGAATCTCTGTACTAGTTGTAATATATATATATATATCTCTCCTAGTGCACTGCCCACTGGAAGGTGTATGGCGTGTAACGCCTCCACTCATCTCTATCTTCCATTTTCCTCTTCATGTCCACAAACGAGTGGATCTTTAAATCATCCATAGCAGTCTTTTGATATACCATTATTCTTGGGTGAGATTTTGCTTTTGACGAGGTGCGCCTCCTATGCCTTCTTCAACTTCGACTAACATTTACTGTTCAGGGGCGTCATTACCTGAGAAACTATCCTGTTTACCGCAGACGTTTCTATATAAATGTTTACGGTAATTTTGCTCCGGTACTTGGAGGAGTCAGGGCTATAGTATGGTTCATCATGCTTCATAATTGCGCTCACTGTCGCCCACACTTTATATTTAAACTTTTTGGACTGTTGTTGCTCCGGTACTCAAAATGAAAATGTCTGCGCTCATGTGAGAGAGAGAGAGAGAGAACTATATATATATTTAATATTATGTTTATTTACTCAAAATATACAGTGACATACACAAACAAGGCCGTCATGTACTAGGTGGTGCCAGAATTGATAGCATGCATGGGATAAGTAAGAGGCAACGGTTTCGAAAATTCTACCAAACCATTGCTGGTAGTAAAATTTTGGAGAAACAGACGTTAAACTATTCTTTTTACTGAAGTTTTAGTGTACCTGCTGAATAGTTGAGTGGATCAATTGTTATCCAAGCAGTAGACCTCGGGTTCTAATTTCAGCTGATTAACTTTGGACTGATTATCTGGATTTTGGAATTTGCACCGTTTTTGGACCTTCTTTATGCTCGCCGGCTTGATTTTGTCTCAATAGTGCTCGATGTTGTCATTGATGACAGTAGCACTCTAATTGTTGTTATGTTATGTTAGCTGGATCGTCTCTTCTAACAGTGTCCTTAAGATAATGTATTCACTTCTAGTGGGAGTGTCATGTTGATCATCATCAGCATTATCATCATCATCTTCATCATCATCATTATCATCATAATCAGTTCTAGTGGGGATCACACACCCCCGCTGACATTTTTATATTGATTTTAAATACATTTGAATTTGAACGATACCTTCCTCACTTCGCTCGTTTTGCTTGCACAAATTGCAAATCCCCCTCTCTCCACCACCCTTTTTCCATCCAAATTTAAAACTGTGATTTCACTTAAGGTTCTACTGTATTCTATATTATGAAGTTTTGAAATTTTTATATACTTGTTTAACTCGGTGATTTGTCTGTAATGTACATAAATTACATTAAAAAATTAGTGCATAATTGACACATATGAATCACGGCACAGTTGTCATAGTTAGTCGTACATTAAATGACAACTCTGCGCGCGTCACGTGACTATTCTAAGAATTGACATTCGTTGTGTGTTCAGAAACTCACCATACGACATATGAGCAGCAGTCAGTGTCTAGACAAACCCCTCCCCCACTCCCAGGACACGCCATCTGTCGGTTTGTATCAGTTACATAAACTCTAATATCTCTATCGATAACGTTACTTAAAGTCTGTATTAGCTACATAAACTCTAATATCTCCTTCGATAACGTTACTTAAAAGTAAGCAAGGGGTAATAAGTAGCCTTTTTGAGGTGAGTAACTAATTATTGATCTAAGGAGTGCTCCATAAGGAGCGTGAAAGCAGACTTTGGGTATGACTAGGTACCTTGGACCTGCCACTTGGCAGGACACTAGAGATAGAACACTACTTAAATCTCTAATAGGTAGACAATGGGAATCAAAGTAGCTTAGCCTGCTGTTAGTATTTTTCGATATTTCAAAACCTATGGACGTATAAACTTCATGCTGTCTGTTCTTGTATTGCAAAGTGAAATATAAAATACAGTAACAACAAAAGATTGACCTTCTCTGCATCATTTTAATGATGCTGAGAGGGTCATCTACTTTGTCATCGTCTTTCTTTTATTTTCGATAAGTAACAGTGCACATATTACATTGAAATAATCATCATCATTATCATCTTCCCTTAAATCCCAGTTTAGCCAGGGTCGGGGAAACGAATAGACTTTCTCCAGTTTTTTTTAAGTTTATCCATCGTTTAAGTTTTGTGGCAATTACTGGAGCCTAGGCGCTCACCAACCGAATGCCCTTTCTGACGTTGGTATGGATCTTAGTGCTTTAGTCGCCTTCTACGACACGTGCAGTTACCGGTTGGTCAAATTCTTCAAACGACCCGGACACAACACGGGGAATTCCATTGAAAAAGTAATGAAGTATAAAAAATAATAAAGGTCTGTATACCAAGTACCAACTAAATAAATCTATAACTGATAAACAGACTAGACCCTACAAATCAGTAACAATAAAAAATTAGGAAAAGCTGTTGACACATAACCATACTTAATGAATAAATGAAGGAGAATATGCTCATGTAAACAAAGACGACGACCACCAAACATAAACGCTTCAATGTGGAGACCTTTTCATTTAACTCAGAGCTTTAACGACATAACTCATCATCATCTTCCCTAGAATTCCGGTTAACCAGGGTCGGGTTACAAATAGAAGTATTCCAATCCTCTCTGTCCCGCACCAGTTGGAATATGCCCATACTATTCTATTCTTTTAAATTTTTGTAGCAATTTCTGGAGCCTAGGCGCTTACCAACCTTTAGTGACATAACTAAGTGAAATAAATGAAGACTTTAAAATCCCAGCTCGGAATCTTTCTTAGGCATTTGATTCATGCAAATTCCTGCATATATTTCTGGATTCTTTGAAAACTTTGTTCAACTCGTATTTCTATCTATTTGCTGTATACTAGTCTGAATTGATTAAACAGTAGAATTTGTTTGTAGATGGGATATAAAACTATAGCTAACGCCTGTAGAGATATTTTAAATTTTGCTATGATAAAAAAGTAATTAAAATATTTCACTTGTTTTACAGTATTTACTCTTGATATTATTCTTCCATAGGTACGTGCTCAGGAGAAGAGTCCCAGCAATGGATCCTTGGAGATCTCAACTGGAAAACATCGGACTCATAGTAATCCGTAGCATCTGACTACTCCAATCTACTATAATAGAATTCAACTTCAATCTACTAATCTACTGTTTTGACAGATTTTATGATCAAATGCTCTTTTATACTGACCGTTGTTTTATTTGTATAAAGATCTGATTGACTGGCTAGATTTTTACTATGTTAGGTTTATTTTAATTAATTATTATTGTCTAGTTCTGCAAGGTTATATTAAAGACTGATGTTTTCTGCTACCTTTTAGTGGCATTCAGTGTGGAAGACCTTCCATACTTCAACTACATTTTACGAAATTAGCAATCACAATCGGGTTCTTAGTTTGGCATGTTGTAATTGTAATATTTTGTAGTGAAACTACCAACAGAAATGTATAATTTATTTAGTTAATGCCGTCGTATTCTATCACAGTTTAGCTGTACGAATCTCATTTAGATACGTCAATGATGCAAATTGGTACGTGGAAATTTTATAAATTTGTGTTAATTTTAATAATGCAATCAGTGGTGGCTTGAGTAATTGAACTTCCATGCTACACTGTGTGCATGTTGAATATGCCGTGTAAGTTAAAGTATTATAGTAGACCTAAATTACGATTGAATCCTAAGTTACAAAGCTTACCATAGTTATAATTAATTATAGTTATTTAGTAGATCTATTTAATCTCAGTTATAGTTGTTATACACTAGGTATGAAAATTAATCTATAAGTAATTAAGAAATAGTGCGCTGTGTATCATGTTTAGCTGATGCAGTTTGAGTCTTTTTATTACTGCGAGATTTTTGTGTTATTTGTAATTTACGAGTCGTAGTTGAAAGCTTCAGGATTCTGCTGTTAATAGATGCGCTATCAATAATAGCTAGTCTTTGCTGTAAACATATCTTATGGAACGTTTGCTGTACTGCAAGAGTTGCAGATCAAATGATTGTTCTTGTTCGAGTTTTGGTTTTCTAAATGATGTATGCTTGTAATCTGTTGTTACCTGCTTTTATTTCTTTATTTACATAAAAATTAACTTTACTGTGGGAATTATGTACAACATATCATGGGGACACAATCATTAATTATGAAAAATTACTAAAAGTGCCAATTGTGAGGTGTTGCAACTATTCAATTTAAAGAGCAATGGAGTCTGGTGAATTACTTATGAATTATCATAAATGTACTAATTGCTGTATTATAAAATCTTTTTAGGATAATTGCAAATGCCTCTAATTTTATAATATCGTCAATATCGAGAAAGCTGGTAAAGCTACGGTTAACGTCAGTTTCCTCACTCGAAAGCGATGTCAGGGAGGGGCGAGCCAAGGATTTGAACCCGCACATACTGATACGCGGTCGAGTATCTTACCGACTTCGCCACTGGCTACAGCCAGTGACTATTTGGAGAGTGACTATTTGGTTCTATTCTGTCTGATCGTTATTTAAAGCTGTTTTGTTTATCCATGATATGATCAAGGTCTGTGCATATAACATTGAGATTCACGAACTCGAATAGGTCACTTAAAGAATAGCTTATTGCGGCGGGATTAGCGCACTTGGTTTAGTTGCGCGTCAATTATCGAAGTTAAGCTGCATCGACCTCGGTTAGTACTTTGTGGGTGACCACCTTGGAAGACCGAGTGTTTGCTAAACGCTTAGGAAGGAAAAAATCCCAGGGTGATGGAATGTTATTAATAAATCCGCGCCGGCTACAACTGATGCGCCATCAAAAGGCAACGATTACTAATAACCATGGAGAGGAAGAAGGAAATGGGTCTTAAACAAGCATCTGTGCTTCCTGACCCAGTGTGCCGTTATGTTTTTTTATAATTTTTTATCAGATTAAAACGCTACTCGATCTGCAGCGCTTTAGGTTGGCTGATCTTGACAGATCTAGAATCTTAACCCCTCTAGGCCTCGGCTTTAATGTGAAAATTTGTAATTATGATCTGTTACCATGCGCTATTGTTTTTAATCATAGTTTGATACCATACTCTGTTGTTTCTAATAATAGTCTTTTACCATGCACTATTATTGTTAATGATAGTCTGATACCTTCCTAATCATAATCTGTTACCATGCTCTATTGTCTGTACTCCTTACGTGATCTAGTGGATTGATTCCGTCACAGAGGCTTTCTCTGCCCAACATCACATCTCAACATAGACCCTAGTTTAGAAAATTATGCCTTTTATGGTGGACTTTCGTTGCCTTTCTCCATAGCTTCGTTGGTCATCTCTTACAAAACAAGTACAGTTTCTGATTGATCTCTCGTCATCAGTTTGTATTAGTTAGTACTGTAAATATCGGCATATATTTGAATGTGTAACTGCTTTAAGTTTATATCTGACTGTATGTAACGAGCATTGCATTTAACTACTAGTATAAAGCTGGCAAAGCTAATGTTAACGTCAGTTTCCTCACTCGAAAGCGGTGTCAGTGACGGGCGAGCCCAGGAATTGAATACCGCACATACTGATCCGCGATCGAATAACTGTAGTGCTCTGTCTTATCATACATATTGACCTTTTTAATTCTTCTGCTACGTTATTGCAGACTGCTGCAGCGTTAGTGTAAACTATTAGCAGTGCTTTAACACTATTGTATGCTATTAGCAATCCTGTTAACATACTACTATTAGCAGTGCTGTTAACATACTACTATTAGCAATGCTGTTAACATACTACTATTAACAATGCTGTTAACATATTATTAGCAGTGTTGTTGACATGCTATTAGCAGTGCTGTTAATATACTATTAGCAGTGCTGTTAACAGACTATTAGCAGTGCTCTTAATATGCTATTAGTAGTGCTGTTAACATGCTATTAGCGTGCTGTTAATATATTATTAGCAGTGCTGTTAACATGCTATTAGCAGGGCTGTTAATATGCTATTAGCAGTGTTATTAACATGCTATTAGCAATGCTGTTAACATGCTATTAGCAGTGTTGTTAACATGCTATTAGCAGTGCTATTAACATGCTATTAGCAGTGCTGTTAACAGATTATGAGCCAGGAATTGAATATTGATTTCCTGCTTGGCTGGGATTTAGTTTACCTAATTTGTATTTTATTTTTTATTGGATATTGCTGTTAAACTTGTCAAAATTGTGCTGTGTGTTGTGTAGTGACATGAATTAAATATACATGTATATTCCCGTGTCATAGATTTTTAACACAGTCGAATATATACAAATGATAGGAATGAGATTTACATTGTTTATTTAGTAAGTTTAATTCTTTTCGTGTTGCTATTGTTGAACACCAAGGACGGAAAGTAAAAAAGTATATTATTTGAGTAACTTTCAATTGACTTGTTCTTGTCAATTGAAAGTTAGTCTAAAGTTGCCATATTTTGTTTTTGCTGTTATGATCTGTACTCACTCGTCTAGTATTTATTCTTCGCACGTTTTAGTTGTTATCTAGTGATGTCAGTGCTTGTTAGTATCTATGTTGTTATTTCTTTGGCCTAGTAGCCATTGCTCGAACTACCAATTAGACATTTGGGATACTAGTACGGAAAGGCTGGTGGTGGTAGCGGAGTTAAGTGAAAATATTTTTGAGGGGATTACCATGGTATTAAGGATAAGGCCAAGTTTAACGTCAGTTTCCTGCTCATGTCAGTGACGGGGAGAGCACTGGATTTGAACCCTGCACCTACTGATCCACTGTCGAACTACTTGCCAACAAGGCACCAGCTCTGCCAGATTACTACCATTACCATTTACCCTACTTATCTACGTAACCGGTGCAAGTTGAGATAGGTAGGAGTTGATCAGGTCTAAATGTCTTCATAAAATCTAAAAATGACTATCCCCTCGATAAACCCGGCCGTACCTATCTATTAGGATGCCGTAAAATTGGCAATAAATTAGATCTACATTATGTAGTTTTTAAATATTCCTGTATTACACTTACCGAAGTCTCAGTTATTCTCTCAGACTGGTTTTCAATGCTATCCTGTCTGCTGTTTTACATTATTAAAATTTTAATTTGTGATCTCACCAGCCATGGAAAATCTGGAAATTCTTGAAAAGACTTTGACATGATACGAGATAGTCGAGGAATTTAAAGCTGTATCCTAGTTTAACGTCGATTTCCAATCCTGAAGGAATGTACTGACATGCTTTATGGCGTTACAGTGTGAACACTGGATTTAAACCCAGAACCTACTGAATCCACTGTCGGAATAGTTACCGAACTGCTGCCGGCTCATCCAGATATTTTTAAGTTTTATCGAGGTCAATTTTTAAAATAAACTATCGCTTGTTAATTATTCTGCACGTGCTAGTGAAAATTTCAAGTCTTTTCGTACATGACAACCTTTTTAATTTTGTCGTATTCGTTAAACTGCGAAGAGAATTTTAATAAATATTAACTGATATGATTTTATTGTGACGATTATTTTGGTTTATCCTTTAATTCAAACAACAGTATGATTTAAGATTGCAGTTCGTCAATGCGAGCTAATGCATAGGGGGGACCCTAGTTCTCGAATCTACTGAGTCTGTGGTCCAAGTGCTGATTCTCTATTGGTTACCTGTTTCATTAAATGTACATGGCATCAGGGCCGCATTTACCATGAAGCACTTTCAGCACGTGCTGAGGCCTTATAGCCCCCGGCCAAAGGGGGCCCCCGAGCTTTCTTTAAATAAGTCTTTAGGCTTCAAAGGGTTACCACTACCGTGATCCAATGAGCTTAAATTAAAGACTTTGAAGCCATCGGGGGCACTCCCACACTCTGTAGCACTCCACCCCACCCCAGGAGTAGTCCACCCCCACCCCAGGAGTAGTTCACCCCCTAGGAGTAGTCCACCCCCACCTGGATTAGTCCACCCCCACCCAGCAGTAGTCCACCCCCACCCAGGAGTAGTCCACCCCCACCCCAGGAGTAGTCCACTCTCACACTCCTGACCTGGACACCCCACGCCATCCTACCCCATCATTTACATCAGATTGGTACTAATTTAGTCATTACAAGTAATTCCTGGACACATTCTAAGGTTGGTCTTAGAGGCTCCTTGTGTAAGCGCGCTAGGTAGCGGCGTGAAGTTTTAAATAGCTGTTCCTGAGATTCTTGGATCAATTCCCCGTAGAGTTGATCAGAGATCTCAGACATTCATTTTTCAGAGTACCCCGGTACACGTGACTTCTTGAAGAGGAGCCCGAAGGGTTTCTGATCTTGACGTTAAATCCGCAAAAATTAACTAATAAAGGGAGATGGTTTAATAAAAAGGTCATTGATGATAGAATGCAAGGAAAGAGAGGCAGAGGCAGACCTAAATTTGGAAAGTTAAATTATTAAAGTTCCAATCATATGTAGATATGAAGAGAAAAGCGGAAGGCAGAGGGGAGGGGAGGCGCTGTATACCATGGACCTGCCAGTGGGTACTGATTGCAGTATTATATGCATTATAATAACGCATAATTAAGTTTGTAATAGTTATAGTAGCTCTACATGTAGTAATTCGTAGTTAGTATAGTTGCGTAGTTCATATATTGTTCACATAAATCATAGTATATTAAACTAAATTCAAAATACTTAGACAGCTAATAGCAAGGTTCATTCATCCGATATTTTGAGTTGAAACAGACGTAAACCAAGAAAGAGTCTTCGACTATAAATATTTACTTAGTCTTTCTCTGATGCAGCATAAGGTCATCGTCATATTTCTGTTATAGAGCTCCTGAATCTATTCCGCGTCTATTATCGGTTGCACCTATCTGTCTGATTGTGTATCACGTATCTAAACTGTGTATGTAAAGATATGACTTACATTGTTTTGCATTTCAGCCATTTTGCCATACACATTAGTAAAAGCATCGGCACAGTTATGTACCTCAAAATTAATAGAGTAGCAAAATGTGAACTTTCAAAAGAGTAGTTGTAGATGCAGTGAACTAATTTAAGAAAGTGGATTGGTGATTTATTGCGAATGTGTCATTTATTTAATTATATTCAATAATTTTAAGTAAAAATTTAGCAAAATAGATTCTTAACTTAATATCTAACGTAACTTTAAAATATTGACATAGATTCATAACTGAATACCAAATAGTTTCGCTGCGTTTGCCGCCTAAATAATTCATAATTATTTTAGATGTCAAATTATATTAATACAGATTTCTTTAAAAAAGGTAAATTTAGTTTAGTCTAATATTAATATGAAATCAAAATATTCGTCATCTACACATGCGACATCTCATATGCCTCTATCATCATGTGAACATTAAATCTGCCATGGGCAGACGCTCCTTCATGTGTTCTGCTCCGACAATATAGAACTCTCTGCCACAAGATCTTCGCTCTTATAATTGCATTGGTACTTTCCTTGGCAAGCTAAAAACTCATCTCTTTCCGCCATAGGTCTAAATTTTGACCCGCTTGCCTTGGATTTTGGACTTGCACTGTTTTGATCTCGCTTGTGGTCTCTGTGTACTCGGTCGTCATCGTGTGGCACTTTGGCGCCTGTTTGTGTAGAATCTGCAAGAGACGTCCCTGACATTGCCTTTTGGCGAGGAATCGGACGTTAAATTATTGATTGATTAATTGATTGATTAACGTCGGGAAAATGCCAAGCC
This sequence comes from Enchytraeus crypticus, assembly GCA_905160935.1. NCBI lineage: Eukaryota > Metazoa > Annelida > Clitellata > Enchytraeida > Enchytraeidae > Enchytraeus > Enchytraeus crypticus. Next base: position 73,110 of record CAJHZI010000739.1, on the reverse strand, counting down.
AAAATGACATAATTTTTGTAAAAATTATTATTATTATTATTAATGTAATCAGAAATATCTACGACGATTCATACTAATCAGCTCACGGTTCTCTAACTACTGCGGCATGCGAGTTCTTCGACGATACTTATAAATAAAGACCCCGCACATCTGCCGAGATTATTCGCTCAAAATGCTTTTGGTAAAGTTCTGTCGAAGCTCATTATCCCCTGTCTACTGTTGAGCCGGTACATTGTGTCCCAGCGTGTCATCTATAGGTCGATGATAACGTCTCCTGCAGTTCTTAACAATGTCATATTAGAAAAGTTCATCACAAGCACTTTCAGTTTTCATATTGAGATGTCAAATTAAAAGGAGCAGATTTGCAAAGGAGCAGATTCTCAGATTTTCAAATTTGAAAAGGAGCAGATTTGTTTCAAGGAAAATGTTACTTTCATGAAAATGTTAGATCCTAATTAGAACGTTGATGCTAACCTATTATGCTGCATATTATGTCTTCAGAGCAATAGAAACAATATAATGACAAGGTGTTCATTCCTTCACTGTTTTGTTGCAGCAGTACAATATGGTGGAGTAGACTATCTTCGCAATTTTTAGTGCAGCTACTTACTACACACTATATTGTTATGCTTTTAATTATATGTGCGACTCTGTCCATGGATCTTAGGTGACCTGCACTTAACCTAACATCAAAACTTAATGCACTGAATCTCAATCAGCTTTAATACTTTTCTCTGCTCCCTTTCTAATAGATCAAACAGAGTAAGCTGAAAATCTCTGGTTTTAAAAGCAGCCAGTCCGTCTCGGACAGTACCATCGAATTCAACGAAACAGACGCTAAATTCTGATATATGTCAATGTATATGATTGAAGAAATTCTGAGGTGCAAGGACTATAATTTCACTTGTCATAATCGAAGCCCAACAGAACCATTGATAAAATACTTTCCATTAATCTTGATTGCATGTCAAATGATTCTAGTTTGCTGGGCTAGTGTAATTACTAAACATTCGACAGAGAATTGTGCTGCCCAATGAAAATATGTCGACTAGTCTAACGAGAGTAATTGTTAAATATTGACCGTCGATCATTATTCACGCGCCGGTTGAATTTTCCGGATGGTTTGTGCTGAAAAGGTCCTTCGCATTTTACCATGTGACAGCTACTTCGTTTGTAACTGAGAATTCAAATAGGCAGAGAATTCATTTCAATCATATTTGAAGTTTCATAAGAAATTTAAAAGTCAAGCGTCTCTCCAACCTGAGAATTGAGAGATATAATGAGAATTGGTCAAACCGATAGCGGCTTCTCCTCTGTAATGGCGTAATCATATATAGAATTTCAGAATGTACAGAATTTCAGTTGTATAAATAACACTGGGTTTGTATATGTAAAGGCTGAGTTTATGAATAGTTTTACCTCCAAAAAAGGACCTATGGTAGATGATTATTTCCAACTCAGGCGCACATCAGAACTCGGTCAATATAACATCATCGTTGATTTGCGAGCGGCATGCTAAAGCTTTGTACTAATGGATGTATTGTAGACGCGTCTGATCGACGCTGAAGATCCGCTAATTGAATTGTAACTTGTAACATTGCACGTGTTTATTGAAAACGAAACGTTCTCATCTCTGAGATGATTCTCTTTTCTTGAACTCTTGAAATATATCAAATTACTGTCAATGTTTTTCCTTAAGAGAACGCAGGAAAAACTTGTCAATGCAAACTAAATACAGAGATATTAAAAGTAAAGACCAAGTTTCTACCGCTATTTGACTTAAGGCCTATTGAATTTAAAGCAAATAATAATAATTTAATCAATAAAAACCGCTACAACCTTACCGACATCGTCACTGGCTCCAGCCAATGACGATGTCGGTAAGATATTTGACTGCAGATCAGTATATGCGGGGTTCAAATCCTGGGCTCGCGCGTCTCTGATATCGCTTTCGAGTGAAGAAACTGACGTTAACATCAGCTATACCAAGTTTTTTAAATAGCGCATAGCGATCGCTTTCAGTGTTGCATAGTACATCGGTTGTTTATTTGACTGCTTTCTTGAGCCTGGCAAATATAAAGTACATATTCGCATAATTATACTTAACTATAGCTATACTAAAATCCTAATCATACTACATATTAACTTGCTGTTAATACGTAACAAATAATAAAAGTTAAACAATTAGCAAGTCTTACACCTTATTAGAGCCGATACTCGTGAGAAGATTTAAAATACTAATAAAATTGTCAAGATAATCACGGCCTACTTAACCTTAACCTTTGTAGATAATAAATTCTCTTGTTCTAATTAGTAGCGGCAGCATTTCTTACAATACTATCATGTTCGACTTGTTTATATTGCTTTTAGACAAATATAATTAACCCTAATATTACACTGCAAGAAGCTTGTGAGGGTATTTGTAAACTCTGCATATACCAAATAATAATTTAATCCTGGTGCAATTGCATAAAGTAGGCTACAATACGATATCGTAAAGATTATTCCTTTTTGAATTGCCTAATGTGTAAAATGTGTAAATTGTTACTACTTATTAGTGAGGACAAACCTTGAATGATCCTGGACTACCATAAATTAGAATAACTTACAAACTACACTATAATAGCAGTGATCTGCATTTAACAAATAAACCTATTGTCCTAGTGCAACAGAAACCATACTATTATATCAGCGATCGCCTTAAATAATATAGATTTTTATAGTTTAAATTTTTTTATATCGCTATATTTTTATATTTTACCGCAGTCGCATGATTAAGTAAAGTTCTAATATTTACACATGTATTATTCAATTTATTATTATATTATTAATGCATGTATACGTATATATATACAATTTATTGTTTATTTTACAAAACTAGTGACGAATTGTTAAACCCACACCAATTAGAGTAAGCTACACCCTCACGCCGGAACATCTTTTAAACGTTGGGATTCGGATGGGGTGAGCTTGGAGGTTAAATTGGGATTTGACTCTAATCGGTGGGGTTTGCAGAATTTTGCATACGGGTCATGTAATTGAAGATCAGATCAATACACTATAGTACAGAGCCTTTGGATTAGGAATTAGAATAAACACTGCTGTGCACGGAAGTATTAGCCACATTGTCGTAGAGCTTATATTGTCGCTATTGTATGGGAATTCGTTGAAGTTTGGCTTAATTAACTGAGTCATTCACATTCTGCATTAATTGCTTTAGGTTAACACGTGCAATTCACGAGGAAGGTAAAATCAAATGTCAAAGCTGGCTTTTTAAAAAGCAGTAGACAAAATATTTCTAGAGTTATATTTATATTCTCGAGCTTTCAGTATTTGTGTTCTGACAATATACTACAGTTTCTGAACATTTCTGTCTCTAGTTGTTCTAGTATTACTTTCACCGTCATAATTCTTCAACTTCACTCTTCCTGATCAAACCCTGCTTCTCTCTTCATCTTCATAATTCTTCAGTTTTTTTTATGTCCAGTTCTTAACTGGCTCATTCTTTTGATGCTCTTTCTTTGCTCTGTGATGCCAATGTTCTCCTTTTGCATCAATCGTAAACTTCCGTATACTCCGATCTCGCCAAGTAAGCAGTTGAAATAAACCTACCTAGCATTCATTGACATCCCTAAACATTTTTCATTCTAGTTTTTCATTCAGAATTTGTGATAAAGATGATATCATGGACCACAGATTCACAAACCCAAAGAAACATCCAAACATTACAAACCATGCAATATGACCCCTGATATAGCCTAAAACACTCCTGTATTAATATGCTTATTTTCAGCGTCTGCTATTTGTTTAATCTTATTGCATTTTTTCAGTTTAATTATAGACTGTAACAATTATAGACGGATTAGGCTCTATTTTCACTATGCGACAGCATTTAAAAGACGAATAGGGTAGATAGATACGCTGAAAATATTTTATGCAAACACAGCTAAACATAATTTTCAAATACAAAAGTAAAGAATCTCTCTACAGTGTTTTGTCAACTGGCTGGTTCCAAGTACACATTACTTCTAATAGTCGGCTTTAGCATACATCTATCATCTTTCAATCTTTCTACTAACAAGCTGAGGCAATATAACGGCTATGTCTTTAGTAATAACGTTGCCTTTAGTTTAGTCAAAAAGACCTTGTGATGTTGTTTCCCTTTAACTAAATATTATTTTACATATAGGCTAGCTTCTATTTAGTAGCTTCACACGACATGCTCAGTCTAAATTTGGGCTATACTTCAGTTTCTCGGGCACAATACCAAGAAATAGTAAAACATAACTGAGGTTTATAATTAAAAATGCATAACTATTAAAATATTATTTAGTATTTCAATTACTAACTTCAATGATTAACTTCAACCGCATAATACAGCAGTCTATAGCGGCTATTAAGTAATCTAATGGCCTAATCATACGGCCACTAATAAATGAAAAAATAAATAGAATTCAGAACCTCTTGTGCTTGATCCGAGATCTCACGCAGCATTTAATTGCAACCACCTTACTGCTTCACACCTAGGAGATGACAAGTGAGTATAGTTTAGAGTCTAATCCGTCCATTGCACCTCCGACGATGTAAAAATGAACTTAAAAGCTCATACAATATCATGTCAACAGATCTCTGTTAGTGCTCTCTGTGCATAGCAGAACTAAGTTAACTCGTTTCTGGAACTTTTGTCAATTAACCAACTTTATTCGAGTATTTTAAATTAAATAAATTACAGCGTTGCGATATAAAGGTGAAGATCTCCTTTATATTAATTTGTCGGCTGCCACTAACAAGGTAGTTGAAGAATTTATTACACGTTTTTCGCCTGACAGTAAGTGTCTAACCAAACCACCAGTACCGTTAATTAATATAACAAAGTCTTATCTTTGCTATACAATTCTGAGGTCTTTATCACTGATAATCACGATTTATTATCATGTTTATGGCATATCGGCGCATATGATCCTTTTCAATGTGTCAGGTTTTAGATATTTGTAATCTGATAGGCCTATATATATCATAAATTAATATGTAAGTGCTTATATCTTCTTGTAAGACTTTAAACAGTGTTTCGTTCTATTTACACGAACAAAATCAGCTCATGTTTGTGTTCTAATTTTTATAAGCTCTGCGAGACATTCGAGTTAGACTCAAAACTCATTAAAATAGTTTTAGTGATTCATTTATTGCATACTTATTATCGTCATCGTCATCATCTTCCCTAGAATCCCAGTATAAGTATGGTCGGGATACATTAGTTTTAAAAATTTGTAGCAATTTCTGGAGCCTAGGTGCTCACTAACCGAATGTCCTTTCTGACGTTGGTTTGGATCTTAGTACTTTGTCGCTTTTTACGACACGTGCAGTCTACGGCTGGTCTATTCTTCTGCAACCCGGGCACAACAAGGGTCTATTTGGCACCGCGGGAATAGAACACACGACGTCACGATTGTGAGACGAGTGCTTAGACCGTTAGCTAAAGCTGATCGAGGGAGACATGTCAGCATTCTCTCTTCTTGCCAGTGCAGCCGTTACGAATGTAGACTGTGATTTATTTCAACTCGAGCTTTTCTCCGCTCACAATCACTTACACAAGTGCTGGTGATTTGTTCATCCGTACAATAAATCCTTCACTTACACAGCGCCCACCTGATCCTACAAACCTTATATCTTTCACTTATTCGCTGCTCACCTAATCTCGCAGATCCCATATCCTTACAGATCTCATATTTTTCATGAAAGTCACGCATTCGGCATCCTTTGAATGAGCTTTTAATTTTAGAACCAAAATAGTTATTGTATCAACGAACTACGTGCAGCAATGCTGTCGAATGCTTTTGAGAGCTTCGTGAATGAGTGACACTAAATAGAGAAATAATTGCAATTATTTTAGATGGAATGACTGAGCGAGAGAGAGGGAGAGAGAGAGAGAGAGAGAGGGAGGGAGGGAGAGAGAGAGAAAGAAGGAAAGAGAGAGAAAAAGAAAGAGAGTGGTAGAGAGATAGAGAGACAATGAAAGCTATAAAAAGAGCGAGAGATTTTTCTAGACATGAAAAGTCATCATTAAACAGACAGTCATGATTGTCACGAGCCTAACAAAGAAATATTGCTAGTTTTTCTTTATTCAGATAAAAAAATTGAAAACTGTCAAATCCTATAAAATTCGCATAGCAGAAATGATAAAATCGATTGTTTACATCCGTTTATACTAAGTTTAAACATTGACAAACCTTTAAGTCTTAAACGTGAAGCTCTTATCCAGTGGAGAGTCGAGTAGATTCTGTGGCGCTGCTACTTAAGACGACTGCGATAAGCAGCGACCAATAGAAAACAGTCTCCCTCCCTATCTCTCTCTCTCTCTCTCACTCTCTCACTCTCTCTCACATACACACACTCTCTCTCTCTAAGCTGTGTTGATTTACAGATTCTAACTCACAGGTCTGAGGTTGACAGAGATTTAGTACGAGTTAGGTTTGCGATCAGTAACGCAGTGTTATTATTACATGTGTATTACATGTGCTTGTAATGTAGAAATTGCGTTAATACAATACGGAGAGACGTATGAATTATAATTAATTATCAATTAATTAATTATTTATTATTTTAGACAAACTAGTCAACTGTGTTAGTGATAGGGAATTTTCCTCAGGATATCATTTGCATCAGTAATAGGCTTACATTAGTCAAATTAAGAAATTGCAGTAATGCGAACGAATATTTATTGATGCTAACTATGAATGTAGATTTCTAGTTTCGAATTGTAAAAGTAATAACTTGTAAATAAACTGGTTTTTATTTATTATTCTACTTTTTTGGAGAGGCGGTGGGGGGTTGAAGTAATTACGGATGTTCTTAGTAAAGGGAGCCTCGATAATGACAGAGGCCTTAAGATAAATTTACTATAATTTAACATTCCTTGGGCTGAGCCGGTGGCTTGCTGGCTTGTTGTTCGACAGCGGATCGGTTGATGCAGGCTTTGCAGAGTTCAAATCCAGTGCACTCCACGTCAATGTCCTGCTATCGAGCAGGAAACTGGCGTTACGCTTGGCTTTAGCCTTTAGCTTTAAAATAATTTTAACGTAAATTTAGGTAGTGTACTTTGGCTAAACTGCTACAGTGATGAAATAGTGCTCAGAGGAGATAATTGTACCCCTTACTGTCTGGTGGCCCGGTCCCTGAAGACTAAACCATCTGTAGATTCCATTTCTATAAGAGGCGACTAAGCAAGAACTGAGAAAGGCAAGGAGAAACCACCTCAGAGTCATTGTTTTTCCAATGTTAAAGGCTACATTAAGGTGTGGGCAAAGCATAGTGTGCGAAGAGATCAACTGGTTGATCGAGTATTTTATTTCAGTTTAAGTTTTACCTTAAATCTGTCGCTTGACAAGACACTAGATAGATAGATAGATAGATAGATAGAGAGAGAGAGAGAGAACGAGAGAGAGAGAGAGAGAGAGAGAGACAGAGTAGAAAGAGAGAAAGAGAGAGAGAGACTGAGAAAGAAAGAAAATTGCATGCCATCCCATAATGCGAACTGTACAATTTTACGGATTTTGTAAAATCCACTTTGCCTCATAATTAAATTTATTTCATTTCACTAATTATTAATCAATGATAATAGACTGATGTTCAACTACATTGCGAAAGATATCTATTATTCAATAGTAAATAAAAATAATGCGGCCTAATAAAAATAATAATACTAATATTTCTTCCATGTCTAGGTTCTATCTATAGATAAGCTGATCAGATCACTGTTTTCTGTTTAGGTTTTGTATCTTTTCATGCTAGCTACGCAATTCTTTTTCTCTTGTTTCTGTCATTGTAGCATGCAATGTCTTATGAACGTTTGTCTGAAACAGACAAACGTTCATGATGACGATTCAACCAACCTTTGTTGTTGTGAGCAACCGCGACGTTAATTTGACGTTTGCAAGTACAGTTTTGTTTGTCGCTCGTCTATTTCCAGCGGATGCTGTAATTCTTTTCTCTTAAGCAGCATCTGCAAGAGTCCAATTAGCTCAATTGATCAACAATAACAACTGAAGTAGCATATTATTTAAGTTGATTTTCTTGTTCTTTGTGTTCAGTATTCTCCGTCTACATTATATTTAGCCTTTGGCTGTTCACCACGTTCTCCTAATCGTTCCTCCTGCAGTGCTACCATGTTCCTAGTCCTGCTTAGCTTTAGTTCAGCTGCACTGATTAGGTTTCGCGATTATCCAGATGCCAGTTGCATGACTATTCATTTCTATTGAATCGTCTCTGTTGAGAATTTGCTTTATGATGGACGGCGAAGAACTCGGCGTGAAGTCTTACGTTGCACTCTGCTTAGCTACTTTAAAGTGTTGTATCATTTGCACAACTTAATCAACGCCTGACCAACACGTTGCTGGCGACTAGTCGACAAGAACCATATTTCAGCTTTCAGTTCAAAGGTTATTCACTTCAGCTACTCTACATGTGTGTATGTAAGCATTCAGTTTTACCAGTTGAGTTCGATATTTAAACTATTGGACTACTTCTATCATTCCATTGAACTCTGTACTGATGCTAGTTTACTGTCAACTCTGTTCATATGTTACTGCTCGCCAAATGTTCGCATTTTCGATCATAATCTGTAATGTATCATTGATTTCTGATATATAAATAATCTGTAATATACCATATATCGGACCGTAAAGGCTTGGCTTTAGTTTAGCCAGCTTTGTTGATTTGAAATTCAGTGAACTTGTATAATACAGTTATAATTGTAATTTAATTCATTACAAGCTGCACTGAGACCACCAGCTAGTGTCAGCGTATAGGACTCTTATGTTCGGTTTATACGACGTAAGTGCAAATGTCGCACTTGTCTAAATACAATATTATATTAGAATAATTTGAACATTACATTACGTTCAATTGATTTAAACGATAACCTGGAAAAATAGGAAATAACTTGAACAAGTGATTATAACAGAAATTAAATTATTGGATAAATTACTTGTAGGAGCAGAGTTGCTATAGCCTTAATATTAATATCTACTCTCTTCATATAGGAATTTACATTATCAAAGTTTAGGGTGGGTCCAAATCCTTTCCTAAAATACCACCAACTTTCGTTCATCGTCTAAGACCCACAAAAGGCCTAGATTACACCGTTCGAAGTCCAGTTTCAAGAAATGCTATTTAATCCCCATTTTAAAATTTCAGTATAGTCGCACTGCTGTAGATTATGAATCGTTAAGGACGGTCAACAAACTGTTTGTCATAGGATCGTTAATCAATGCTATCACTGTGTATACAGCTACTCTTCGTCCTATCACAGTTCTACTTGCTACAAATCTGTTGCAAGGTTAGCTATATAGGCACCAGTGACAATGTTCATTAAGCTGTGTTTTATTTTTATTTAATTATATTCTCTTTTTTATCTTCGAAACTTGTCTTTGCTTCAGTGAATCCGTGTACTTAGAAATATTTGTTTATGCGTCAATAACTGATGAAAATAACTATTGATGGCACTGAGTAAAGTTTAATAACTTGAAAATATATAGTTTTAATAACCACTCAAGTAATTGTAGACGTTAGTAGCAGAATATATGCATGTTAAATGTACTGCATTAAATAGGCCTATTTGTAAAGTTCTTCTCTCAAACATGCATGAATAGTCTGTTTTTCATAAGTCATTATTTCTCTATATTATGCATAGGTCTAATTAAAGTTATTAAAATCATCTTTTGTGTCGGCTCAAAGTCGTCTTTAAAAATCCATTCTTGGGTTAATTCAATACTCTATTAGTCTATCGTAGATAATGATTTACATATGACTTACTGAAAACAATGCATTTTTCTTATTCTTTTATATGCGATTTTCCTTGTCTTATTCAGCACATTTATAAGTCGACCCTTGTGATTGAATAAAATTGGGACTGAAGTATTCCCAAATTTCTCTTGCGTCCATAAAACATTTCTCTTGTAGCTGAATTATTTCTCATTTTTAGCTGAACTGTAAAAACATTGCTTAAAATGATTATTTTAACCAATAGCCTGCGTTTTGACTTATTTGATCATTTAATTTCCATGAGAAGTAGAAGTTTGTGGATGGAAGAAATGCAGGATTAACTGGAACGACTGCAGGTGGTCGCTGTGTTCCAGCTGAAATCTGAATGGAGCGATAAGCGAGATGTACGGGACTCAAAATGTACGAAAAGCTCGGAGACGTTAATTTATGACTTCTAGGATTAGCGAAACAAGCGGGAGCGAGGCGCGCTACTGGGCTGAGCAAATAATTCTTAAATAAATTTATTTGTAGCTATTTTTATTTATTTATTAATTAATTATTTTTAAAATAAATAATTATCTATTTATTTGTAGCATTTAAATATCAAACCTGAACAAACCTCTGCAAAGTAGATGGAGTGTTGATAATGCAATTATAAGAGGGTACCAACCATTAACTAGGAAGGCAGTGGGAAATGATTCAGAAGTTATTAGTTTTTTATTCAAATGGTGATTAGCATCCTTTGTGAATGGACCAATTTGTTAATAGACCGCTTTTGATTTAAATGAATACATATGTTAACGGGATTTTGAATTTTTCCGGACGTAAAACTAGTTACATTTATAGCATCGATGCTTCTGACAGCATTTAGCCTTGATTCTGATCTACGTAAACCTTGAAGATGTAGAACTATAAAGTTACTGACATCTAGCTCTGCAGGTTCAATGGTCATACGTAAACAGACGATGTCAGAATGTTTACTATACGTGTAGAGTCTGTAAACTGACAGAGTCGATCATTACCCAAACTTCTTGTAATACTTCTCTGAGAGCTAAAGCTCATTGTATAGTACTGACCAGCTTAATCAAATCATTACTGTACTGATCAACTTAATCAAATCATCATAGTACTGAACAACTAGGGATAAACCTCATTGTAAAGTACTGACCAACCTAATCAAATCATCATAGTACTGACCAACTTAATCAAATTATCATAGTACTGACCAACCTAATCAAATCATCATAGTATTGACCAACCTAATCAAATCATCATAGTACTGACCAACCTAATCAAATCATCATAGTACTGACCAACTTAATCAAATCATCATAGTACTGACCTACCTAATCAAATCGTCATACTACTGACCAACCTAATCAAATCTCCGAAGAGTTCGCATTGCCTAGAAAGTTTTTTTTCGTGAAAGGAACTGATGAAAATAATATGGATTGAAATAGGATCCCGAGTGTCATAGCCCTGCAGAGAAATAATGAATCAAGCTTCTTGTATTTTGAATAAAGTTATAATGCAATCCAGAGTTACAAATGAAATCGCGATATCGTAACTATGCTCGATATCTACCGGCAATGTAACACCGGTTTCAATCAAGTGTAATATTTTATGTTAAAATAGGGAATGAAGAAGCTACGTAAGAACTTACAGCGGTAGATTATATAAGAATTCCGGTCTCAAGTTTGTTAAATGTAGTTTGAATTATTCTGGACTTCAACTCAGGCTCGTGAAATATATAATTGAACGATATATTGTTTAAGGATTTAGCAATCGACAGTGGACACTAAATGTAGTTGTAGCTGTATAAATAATTTTATTTCATATTAATGTAGTTGTAGCTGTAGTTTTATTCGTTTTAGCAGATTCGAGATTTTTACGTGATAAAACTTTGAGATGGATTACTAGCGTCAGAACATTGTGGATATCTATTAGTAACATTATAGGCTGACAGTATTATAGCGATGGTTAACTCTAACACTATCATGTGATTCTTCAGTTTTACCATTCTGCTAGATGTCATCATGTAAGCCTCAAGTGCAGGCACTTCTCTCGCTGTCGTGATGAGGGTCCGGCATCACTCTGCCCGGCTATTTATACTCCTCGTGGCGGCGACGCTAGGCACCGGCGACGGGTCTAAACCACGGTGGTGGGGACGAACCTGTTGCGAGCAATCAATCAGCTCTCAATGCAAAAGTGCCTGCAGGAAGGTTTGACATGCTACCTACTCTGCGTTCTTTTATTAACCGGATAGATCAACTTTATGTGGCCTGTATAGCCATACTTGCCGATTTAGAGCGTATTAGCTAGAGGTCTACCGCTTATTGGTCTATTGCTAATGTGCTTTTAATATATTATTGATCATTTGTGAGCTTCGTGGCAGCTTGTGAGTAGAAAATATGTAGCTAGGATCTGACGTTTTGCAGGACGCTAATGATCGTTGTTAGCCGTAAACAGATGATGTTTTTTGAATTAGTTTGTTTTAGCAAAACCTTTAGTTTACATCACTTGGTTTTAAATTCGAGAAACGTATAATCTAAAACCGTTTAAATATTTTTCGCAGGTTTAAATTCCTTATCAGTGATATTGCGGTTAACAATTAAAAAATTTATGGCAATTCATAAGCCTTACACGCAAATCAATCCAAACATGATTTGATCTAATCCTATTCAGAATAATACTAAACTCTGGTTACCACTAGCAGTCGTTTTTCAAATCTGTTATGACTCCTCGTAACCCAGTTACTAATGGTTGTACTCAACGACGAATCTTGTACCTGTCAAAACTTCGAATACAACATCTCGAATTCGCTCGTCATCCATCTTAGCGAATGCGCACAACACGTTGTAAGCACTCGACAACTCGTAAGATTTGATGCCTACTCTCGAAGCCTTCTATTCATTTTAACACATTTAGTTTGTCACAAAGACGTCTTGTTATATACAAATGACTGTCGTGAGATTTAGTTAAACGCTGCATTCAGACATGTTGTGAAGGTCTCTGTCTTAAGATTTCAACTCTGACGTTGAAATGAAGATTTCTAGAGAGTACGTTGTCTGATAGTACCTCTGGTTGTTCTGCAAATTCTCTCATTGACTGACATAGAGGTCGCAATTATGTTAATATTTAGGCTGATATTGTATGTTCAGATTTAAAGTTTATGCAGCTTTTTACGACTTAATAATACACAATCAATGCTAAAATGAGTTGGTGTATCTTTGACTGTAGTCTGTTGAAGTTTACGGAGCGAAGCTATCGCTGATGGTTCCTTCTAAATAAGGGAGATTCAGAACAATTTCAGTGGTAGATTTTTATCCCATTACTAAAAATCACGATTTTAAAATTTAACAAACCACAAACTTCGTTATTGTTCTATGATTGATCAGAGGGCTCAAAAATAGAACCCACGCAGAAAATATGAACTATGGTGCCTATCTGTCAGATATTCGTATTTGAAACATTTTGGGTAATTCACTGTACAATTGGACTCCATCATGCCAAATTGCAAGAAAATGCATTCAGCACGGTTTAGGTGCACACACTTGTGCACATGCCAAAACCGTAAGCGAAATGACGCGTGTTGGCCAGCACGTTGAATCTGAGAAGTAGAGCTTATGTGCACAAAGGTATACAATCAATTCCAGTAGACATGATGTCGTGATATCTGAGAGGAGGATACTGAATGGATTGGAAATGGTACCAGTATAGTAGGAGCAGACATAAGGACTGAAGTCAATGAATTTTTTCTGAGGGGTTTATGATTTTGGGACACACGTGCATTGAATAAATGTTAATGAGTTTTAAAATTACTTCGTAGTTCTTTCTGTGATCATGGTACTGTTGAAGTCCGTTAATAGATAGATCGATTATTAAATTTTGTCTAATTCCATTATAAAGAAGACTTACCCGTATTGTGACCGGGTTACTGAAGAATAGACCAACCGTGGGCTGCACGTGTCGACAGTGTCGTACATGACGACAAAGCACTAAGATCAAAAGCAACGTCAGAAAGCGCATTCTGTTGCTGAGCGCCTAGCGTCAAGAAATTGCTATAACGTTTTCTAATACGAATCGAAAAGTTTATCCCGACCATATTTAAACGAAGTTTCAAGGGAATATGATGATGTCATTGTAATGAAAACTGCTATTACATAGCTGCATTTCTGTAAGCCATTTTTATTGTTAAACTAAATTGTGTGAAATTAAGAGCCACTCAGGTTTATTGCAGTAAAACTGCAGCAGAAGATAAGAGCCGTGTAATTACTATACTGACAATTATTTACAATTATTATTGCAATAATCAGTTACTTGAGAAAGTTCTAAGTAATCAGGATGGCTGCTTTAGTAGTCAAGTGTTTAACTTGGTTTGCTGTGACAGCAATAAAACAAATTCTTCGTTTAACGCTAGCTTGCGATACAGTATTGAAGAAAATTAATTTATTGCAAATCGTAGTGAGGTATACTTTAGTGTGCACATTATCATGGATGTTTGCCAGTTACATCAACATATAATGGCGACAAATTGGTCGAGTCAAATACTTTTAAATTGTAATAAAACCTAAACTGTATCTGTCTAACTGAATGTTCAGTATAAATTATCAGAGTCAATAAAACTAATATTAAAATTATAAGGAGTTCCTCATTCGTTGCCAGTGCAATCCTTAAATTATACTATGAATAAGTTTTCGACAGTTTGTCATCGGTCTAACCTATATCTACAGCTGAATCCAGCGAAACAATTTTCGTGTGATTCAGCTACCCTTGTCCAACAGAGAGGCAGCAATTAAACCGAGTTTAATTAAGCCGATTTTAAGCAGAATTTAAGTCGTGGCCCTCTGGGGCTCTCTAGCTTATGTAATAGATTCTTTTAAAGCATAATAATACTATTTACCAATTCAACTCATGCGTTAACAAATAGAATATGCACATAAATTATATTCTTTATGTTCTTCTTTTTCCTCTCCGGTTTTATTCTAAATCATGTTTCAAAGGCGGAGATATCTTCTATCAGATCCACTTCATTTGCGCCTTTTAACAACGATATTAAATTTGAGCTTCCATTACAGACAATGCTATACGTTAATAATTCATTTCTAGCTATTGCTCGTTGCATTCCAACTTCTGTATAGCGCAGAGTCTTGCCAAGATCTTAGGATATAGGCACTAAGTTAAACTTCCTGAAAGCTGAAGCAAATGAGACAGAATTTTATGTAAAAATAACGCATGCGATATTTTACTAGATTTTCACGGATTAAATTAACATCTGCTTTCGCACACAAGTGACACTGTCAAAGACTATTCGATCGTCTGAAATTAGAACCGATGGCCTCTTTTTACTCAGGAAAGTTTTCAACCTTCCAACCGGTACAAAATATATATGTGAAATAAGTGTTTTCAGTTTAGTATCTTTTATTTGTTCATCACAGCACTGATTATACAAACAGTAGGAACGTGTATGTAGTTAGATAAACAAATAACAATACAAAAGAAAAAAGACGTTTTGAAAAGTCTTTAGCAGTCATAAAATACTCGCTTATGAAATAACTACTAATATTCGTAAAATGTCTCTAGCAGTCGATTTTCTTCTAAACAAGTTGGTGCTCTAGTAACTGTGGCTCAGTGTTAATTGAATTGTTAGAACAGTGGGTAATTTATCTGCTCTGCTGCTTTGCGTGCGGTGCTGCTCGATAAACATAAGAGGTGACTGATTTACTATAGGGCTTAAGATAGAGACCCTCATTAGTTCATATCGTAATTGTCTCCATTCTCAATCTATCACACAGGTTGCGCTATAAGAATTAGTCCTTACTTTTAATATGGACTAGGTCTATTGAAATACCTTGAGATATATATCAACATTGACATCATAGCAAAATGCTTTCTTCAAAATTTGTTGAACAAAATTGAGCAAAAATGTTGACATGTATTTTATCAAAACCATAGTATTTTTAAAGTGTTTTTATATATAATGAAATCAAACTATGATAACTCAGAGCTACCGTTATATTTTTAGCAAACTTGATCAAATCATGATTAAACCTCCTCCATGTTTTATAAAAAAAATTGTCATGAAATCTGAAACCTTTACAAAACATTCAATTTTATCTTGAAGGAGAGTCATATTTTGAGTGTTTAGATAAATCTGTAAAAGTGGTTTATGGCTTCAATTACAGCATTGGCAATACCGCTACTATTCGCTAGCAAAGTTGATTTCACCACTGCAATGAAAACAGAATCATAAAGAGCTAGCCTTCAATGTTCCTAAATTACTACAACAGCGATTTCAGCGAAAATGTAATTAGAATGTTATTAATTTTGCCAAAAAGTAAATCTTAAACAATTATTGAAGCATTTGTCTCTGTACTCATTTTGGAAATAATATATGTAATTGCTGTAGATTATTTCTGGAAAGCGAACAGTAGCATATGAACTAACCTCTGCTTAAGTTTGAAGTCTCTTATCGGTAACTACAGCTAGAACACCGGTAATTTATCAGCCTAGCAATTTGTTTAACATCACTTGATCAATATTAAGAGGCCTCAATGTACGCCGTGTTGCGGATGTAAGCTCAATTGAGCTCTGAACGAAACGATATGCAATTAACAAGATATGCACACCCATTTATTATTGTCGTCATCGATATAATTACGCCAAGAAAATTCTCTGATCATTATTTCAGGTGCAATATTTCTTTGTTTCCTAATAGATTTCAAGCTTAGTCTCCGAGTCAATTTATTTGCTACCAAAATTAAAAAGACCGGCTAGTTTATCGTTAGTAGGAGACCTACTTTCTGCAGTTCTATTCCACCAGGAGATTAGCTAGTTGAGATATTTTAAGTTTTTGAGTTGAAAGTTAAATTAACTTTCCACTTTTATTAGATGAAACCCCTAATGGAAAAAAGGTTCCTCAGAACCATAGAAGCTCATCAAGGGCTTAGAGAAAGAAAGGTTCTTTATATCCTAGAGCTTCAGCAAGGGTTCAGAGAAAAAGGCTCATCACATCTTAGAGGTTCAGCAAGCGCTCAGAGAAGAAAGGTTTAGCAAGGGTTCAGAGAAAGAACGGTTCATCGAGATTTCTTTCGCGACACACTTAACCTTGTAGATCTCGAGTCTTTTATCTCTGCATAAAACTAAGCTCCGGATATTTAGATAGCTCAGAGGAATAATAATAGCGAATTACACACGCTGTATAATACTTATGTGTTCTTGTTAGCAGCACAATCAATGTTTATTTTGTAACGCAAGGTCTCCATAGAATGATATATGTTATATTAGACGTTAGATAATTATTATGAGTCCATGTAACAAAACACTAACTCGCTGAACACGCATGCGAGTGTATTAGAATTATAGAATTTGGTGTGAAACTGAGAGATTTGTAAACTTTTATTATGTCCTCAAACGCCGTTTTGCTCTAAGATTATCTTTTAAATGACGAACCATTTATCATGCTTAGTGAACGGTTATAATAGTTGTTGTTGCTTTCTGTTACAGGCTAAATCTCCACGTGACTTGTCCAAAGGATGTCAGGATGAAAACTCTCTGATGGGTTGCGCATTACGCCAAGATGGTAGGAACAGTTATATTAATTATGTAACTTAAGGACTAACTCCCTCCTCAAATAGTAATAATTAATGGAACAATTATGGATATACTTCCATGCTTTAGGAGTTAGAGTTTTGTTATTTACACGTTCCGATATTTTCGTCGATACTTTTGATCTTGTTATTATTATTTATAAGCCCAAAACGTAAAAATAAGCTTTAAAAATAAGTACTTATCATCCTATCAATATGCCGCTGTCTCCGCTTTATCGGAATTCTATTTAATTTTAAAATTATTTTTATATTTAAGTCTAAAGTCAACATTCAGGTCTCTGTTGGGACTCATTGACCACGTGATCTCGGCTTGTCGGTACAGTTCGTCGGTTCCCGTCGAATGTAACCAGACACATGAATGTAAAAATCCCGCATCAGTCCGAGTCCGCTTTCTGATCATCCATCCGCTTATGGAGCTTCTAATTGAGATCCTTTCTGCAGCAGATTAGCGGTGGTGACTGCTTGCGTAGTTAAAAGTCCCATAAAATTAATTAAGGCTAATAAAATTCGCGTCAATTTCAATTTTCTTTAGAATATCAGAATTAGAGGTCCATATATTGACGCGCAGTTGAAAATCTAACCGATCATGAGGTAACGCAGACCATGAACAGATAGACGATTTTTTTTTTATACTCCTAGCTAATGGTGACTTCAGCGTTGACTGTTGTAATTGGGCGTTGTGTCGCTTAGGTGGTGATCAGCTTTCTATTTTAAACACATTTTATGAATTTGACAAAAATAATATCAGTTAAGGCTTCGTAATGTCATCAGAGCTGACTTATGGTATGCCAGCACTACTAAAGCTTCTACAGTTGCAATTTCATATAAGGATAAAATTTGGAATTAAAGCCTTACGTTTCAAATACCCTAGGCGCATTAATTGCTATATTTAACTTTTTGAAACGATAAAGTCATTTTTGCGTGGATACATTATGTAAAAATTATAATTCATTAATTTTTACAGAAATGTACCGGTACAACGTCCCGCGTACATTTTACCTAGTCATAAATGATAAAATGATAGACAATGAAAATTAAAAGATTTAAGTTGTCCACTTATTAGAAATATGTTTTTTAATGTTAATTTATTGGCGATTAAATCAAATGAGCGGTAAATGTAATTGGTTAAAAACCGGTTCAACAATCGCGAAACTCTTGTTCCTCTGAGGCACCCATAATCAGTTAATTGAGACGATACCAAGATCCTAGGTTTTCATGCCAATGAGGTTATTCGAGGCATGGTATGCAGCTTCAAGCTCCCATCTAGAGAAACTCGAAGGGCTTCTGATCCTGACGTTAAGCCCATTTCATCGGAAGTGGCAACAAGTTGTCCACAAGTTTTCGGTAGAGGCGAGACTGACCTCGGTCAATCCCTCCTCTGCTTGACTGCTGACATCGAGTCGTCTCGTCTCTGGTCTGCGGTGCGAGCTTCGGCTCGCTTAATAGGGAAATATTGAGGTATAGCGAACACAGATTATGCGTTCCCCGTTTATACCGGAGTATAGGATGTGCGGGGTACCGAGATGAGTTTGACATGAGGTGTGTTGGGTTTGCAGTCTCATGGTGGCCAGGGGCTTATGATGCCCTAGGTTGAGTTGCTACATCCAGGGGCAACCCATCCTGGGGCACCAAGAGGGCAGGGGTGGTTTTTGCGCCACCGGCGCTATCCCCCGGGGATGGTCGCGCGCACCCGAAGTGTGGACGTATAAGGTATGGGTAAAGCATAGTTTTTTGTGAATGGATTGACTTGTTGATCTATGGAATGCTCTACATTTATATGGAGTGGTTAGCAGACTTTCAATATGAATATGTACCTTGAATCTCCCACTTGACAGAGATCTAGAGAGAGAGAGAGGAGAGAGAAAGAGAAAGAGAAAGAGAGAAAGAAAGATAGAGAGAGAAAGAGAAAAAAAGAGAGCGAGAGCGAGAAAGAGCGTCTATAGGCGTTTAGAAGCTGTTGCTTTTGAGTAAACGGAGTATGAAATATTATAGCAATGTGACGTTTTGCGATAACAATGGTTATCTTTTTCCTGTTTCCTGTTCTGGATACAGCTTTACTCTATTAGATACAATAGTGTTGAAATAAAATTTACTCATTCTGCTGATGGCTTTTCAAGTTTAACATTTTTTACGCAGATCAGTTACATTCTGACGTTAAATAAATACATATAAATTCATAAATTTTAATATGCATATTTGTATTTTTAATTTATATATTATTATCCGAGTAAACCCAAAATGAAATCCATTTTTAATACATGATCATCATCATCATCTTCCCTTGAATCCCAGTTCAACTAGGGTAGCGATGCGAAAGACCTTCTCCATTCCACCCATTCTTCAATCTCACACAGTGCCAGGCATCAGTCAGTACCCTATTAATACAGTTTTTAATACCGTATTGTTTAAAACTTTCACTCAGGGCATATAAAATTAACTCAATTAATTTTGATAATTTCATATTACCTCCATAAATATGTTAATCGATTGATCTGCCTTTAGTCGAAAGAATGGTAAATAATTGATTTTTTCTTGGATGAAGGAATCGTTGAGGATTTTTAATAGTAAGAGATGAACTGACTGCCGACTTATTTATTTTATTTATTTATGTCTTAATTGTTGACTGATGTTGCCCGTGTTGTGTCTGGGTTTCTGAAGAATTGATTAACCGTGGACTGCACTTATCGTAAAATGCGACAAAAGGTCGAAACCAACGTCAGAAAGGGCATTCGGTTGGTGAGTGTCTGAGCCCAGGAATTACTACAAATTGTTCTAAAACAAATGGAAAAGCGATGGTCTATATTCTATACGTATCCCGACCCTATTTAAACTGGGATTATAAGCTATTATTTGAATTAATATTATTAATTTAGTTGTTCATTATTGACCTAACTCGAAATTTACTGCTGAACTGAATTAATGGCAGAATAATTGACTAATTTATTTACTGGCCTTCAAATGAATAATAAAGTTCATTTTTCAGATTTTATTGATAAAACAAAATTATTGAATTGACTTCTTAAATGATAATGCAATCGTTGGTTGACATATTTTGCGTTACGCAATGCTTTTTCGTAGCATGATATTTAGACTTTTCTTCTGCAGAATTTCAAGTCGAAATTTTATAAAATTAGTTCAGAAAATCGTAAATATTTTGTAAAGATATTTTGAAGAAGACTCAAAATTGCCGATTTCAAGAAAGTGATGCGTACATCTAAAAGTGAGACGCTTGAATGAAGAGATTCAGGCGATTGATATTCATTTTGAAATTGTACGAAATATCTGATAGTTGTAAACCACCTGTGGTCTCAGTGTAGCGATCGTATCTGTATGTTCGGAGTCCAATGGGATTCACTCTTAACCGGAAGTCAATTGAAAGCGGCGTATCTGAGGACGTATCTACATCCGACAAACGCCCCTTTCATTAAAATCTTTCACTTTTTCCTCACTTACATGTATATTAACCGTTATTTGACTAGTTTAACTTTACAACTACGCGATTTTAGGCAGACTCTAATGCACTGTCGCGTGGCAGGTCCTTTTCAAGAACATGTTCATGAGAAGTCTGCTTTTCTCTCCTTAATGATCACATCAGAGATCATTAACTATATTTGATACATATAGCAAACGATAAGAAGCATCTTTCATAAAAAAATTGTACAATATAGTACCTGTACATATTATATATTATAGTCTATGATATATTATATATATTATAAATATGTCATGTGTAGGCCTATGGTATGTTTACCGCACGCGTTAATATACAAGTAGTTTATGTATATATATACTCTATATGTATCATTTACTTGTTTTGCATCAATTATTTATTAAAATAAATTGTAATTTTTTCAAAAGAATTGTTGCTTATGAACAGTATGCGTTTAACAATCTCTCTCTTTCTCTTAGTGTACTACCCACTGGCAGGTCCATGGTATATAAATCCTCCTAGTTCTCTGCTCTGTCTTTCATTTTCCTCTTTATGTCCACGTATTAGTGAATCCTTAAATCATCTAATATTCCTAATCTCGGTCTGTCTCTGCTTCTCTTTCCTTCCATTCTTTCCTGTATGGCCTTTTTTTGTAAGCTATCCCCCTTAGAATGCAGAATGTGTCATATCCAGCTCTTTTCTTATTTATGAATGCATTTATCAACTAGCTATCTGTACCAGTTCTCTCTAATAGCGAGAATTTCTAATATATATATATATATATATATATATATATATATATATATATATATATATATGTATATATACATGTATATATATATACAGTACATATATACTATATATTTGTATATATATAAATTTTAGAAGTTTTCCAAGACTTCCATCTAAATGGAACATCCTTAACTCGTAACGTATCTTACTTATTTAGTTACAATCTGATTTACCTGTCCTTGCTCGTTATCTTAAATAACGGTTGTGTAATGTAGAGATTTTATCTCTCAACTTTGTCATTTGTAAAGATATTGAAAAGTAAGCTAAACTCTATGATAGAGCTGCCTATATTAATGCGATTATGATTTGCGTATATTCAGATTTATAAGAAGGCTTAGAAATTTACTCGTTTGTATCCTTAAGTTAAACAGCGCTATTTTGTAACTATACTATCGGGTTGATGTTTTGCTAAAGAGGTATTTAATATTTAAAATAGAGTAAGCCTAACTGCTCTAAATTGCAATAGCAGAATTCTTGGCAATTTCCTGCACTCATGTATAATATAGTCTATATACATATATAATTATATACGCACGCTTAATTTCTGTTTCCGTATATATATTTATATATATATACGGAATATATATATATATATATATATATATATATATATATATATATATATATATATATATATATATATACACACACATGTATATAATCGCACTATTCATGCTACAGTTAATTCACGAAAAGTTTTGATAATCCATTAGCTGAGAAGTCAGGACTATAATTTTTCTACCAGTGCGCATCTTTTAATTCTGAAATTTCAGCTATCTCTTTGCTTTCAAAATGAAATCATTCGAACGTCAAGATATCTCAATACGTTCTGTTGTTAGGCGTTAAACTGTTACGACAAATTGTGCCGTTGAATTTGGTTGGAGAGCAGAGCAGGTGGCGCTTTACTTATATACAGTAGACTATCTATTGGAATCTCAGCTAAAACTGCTAAACCGCATTCGTAGTGCATCAACTTGATACGGAAACAGAAATTAATCGTGTGTTTAGATTGCATCTCTATGTAACTGTATTAGTTAATTATGATTATTCATTTAAATTGTGTACGTGTATTTCTGTTCTGTACAAACATATAAACGAATGGAAGTCTCAAATAAGGGATTGCCTGGTGGTGCGGTGTAGGACAGAGAGGATTTGAGACAGTCTATTTGTATCTCGACGCTGGTTAAACTGAGATTCAAGGGATGATGATGATGATGATGATGATGACTTGTATATCTGTTCTGTGTTTTATTTCCCACAGCCGCTCAGAAGTGTTGCCACGTGGACACTGAGAACATCTCGGACAAATGTCTGGCTGTCTGCAAGGCTGTTGCTATGGGAACACAGGTGACCAGCAACATCTCGATGTCCCTGACCCAGCACTGTGGTTCAGCTGTGAGCGGCTGCTTCCTCAACTACACCCAGTCTCAACCTCATCGAGACGTCGCTGAAGGTTAACTGATTGTCAAAAGAGCGCATAACAATAACAATAACACATTATAGTGAAATGATCAACTACGTTGATATCTATCACTTTTAAAGCTGGTGAGCTAAGATTAACGTCAGTTTCCTCACTCGAAAGCGATGTAAGTGACGGGAGAGCCCAGGATTTGAACCCCGCACCTATTGATCCGCGGTCGTGTATTTTAATATTACATGTTAAATCCGCAATGTTGACAATTTTGTCCGTGATCCGTGTAACCAGTCCAGTGAATGCCCGAGATTTTACTCTGAGATCATCGCGGCCGGGAATCGAACCCACTTAGTTCAATTCACGTCAGGGTCTGTCATTTAAAACTTTATAGCGTTATCTACATCTCTAACCATTGCGCTATTGCGACATTCAATATAGTTAGTATAATTAGTAGTTAGTATAGGCTAACTACTGTGCTTGTAGTTTAGCTGAGTTGGAACAACGAATCCCAAATCGTGTCTGAACTTTTCAAATAGCATGCACCACTCGATATAGAAACTTTCTATTAATAGTTTTATAGCACTACAATTGCAGACTTATATGACTGCCATAGTCGACGTACGCGGTATTTTCCTGGTCAGTTTTTAGTTCTATCTTTCATTGTTCTGGCGGTTAAAGAAATGAAACGTTATTTTAAAAAAAATTCAGGTTGAATGTGAATCAAATTGAAGAGATAAAAATTATGTTCGGCTTTCTGGAATAATCAGTGATCCGTAATTACGTTATTCACAACACTGTCATTTCTTGATTATAGAGTGAGATCCAGGAATTAACATAGTATCTCTTTTTAGAGTTCAGATGTCGCTTCTTAACCGTAATTTTCAGAAAGATAAATTGATGCATTCTGGGATAATAATTGCCTGGTTTGTGAAAGACATATGCTTCTTGAAAAAACATTATGGCTCCACTATTGAGCGGCGGAATTTAGCGCACTTGGCTTAGTTGCGCGTCAACAATCAATGTTAAGCTGCATCGGCCCCGGTTAATACATGGTTGGGTGACCAACTTGGAAGACCGAGTGTTGACAGCTTTGAAGGAAACAATTCCAGGTTGATGGAAGGTTATTCTTAAATTCGCGCCGGCTGCAATTGATGCGCCATCAAAAGGCAAGGATTACTAGTAACCATGGAGAGGAAGGAGGAAATGGGTCTTAAAGAAGCATATATGTGTTTCTTGACCCAGTGTGCCGTTATGTTATGTTACTGATATGCAGTTTGAGACTCCTGTATTATACCTTTCATTTATTTTATCCGTTAAAACTTTCTGGCATGCTAACAATACTCAAATTACTCAATAAATCAGCTAGACTACGGAGAATAACTTAATTCACTAGAAGCTTTAATTGAGATTTTCAGTCCTGAGGCACAAAACTGCAGTCTAAATTCTTCCTCGGCGTCATTTTAATGTGAATACCCAGTCAAACAGTTTCTATAAACAATTGAATAGATTAGCGTAATCTGTGCTTAGGTTGGCGTTGCTGTGATCAAGGCAGTGTAGTGAATGATTGCCGGTCTAAATGTCGTCAGGCAGTCAGTGACTCGCTCACTGAGGAGCACATGGTCGAAGAGATCATCACGCACTGCGGTGTTCCTGATCACAGTGTAAGTTTTCAGTCAATCAATCCGTCGGTCGGTCGATCATTCGATCAACGAATCAATCAATTCATCAGTAAATCTATCAATCAATTAATGAATTAATTAATACATCAATCAGTCAATCATTAACTCAATCAGTAAAATTTAATCACTCAATTAATAAGTCAATCCATCAATCAGTTTAATAATAGTATAAATAATAAATCTAATGATTTTTAAAGTATGTAACTCAACTAGTAGTCAATACTTCATCACATAAATATTTCAATCAATCAACAAATTGAACTATGAATCGTTCTTGTTAAATTTATCAATACGGTAGAATTTGTCAATCGTATAACTCTAAACAGCAAATGCAACTAATCTTTTCAGTTGGTGTATTTCGATTTAAATGATTAACTCTTAGTCTAAAGTCAGCTTCCTGTCTCGATGGCATGTCAGCAACGGGAGAGCTGATGAATCTTACATCCACTGATCCGTTGGCGGACAGGTTACCGATATGTTACCGGCTCAGCTCATTGTCCTACTAAAGTAAATTTCTGTAATGCACCACAGTAGATCTCTTGCATATATCATTGCCAATCTTTTCATTCAATCAATTCAATGGATGTTTTTAATGACAGATTTCGTGATAGCATGATAGTAATGGTGAATTTCAAATGTCTAATTGTTGTTCTTGTGTAGTTGTTGTTTGTGGCTATTGCGGCAATTGTGTAAATGTAGTTGTTGTTATTGGTTATTGCAGATATTGTGTAGTTGTTGTTATTGGCTATTGCGGCTATTCTGTAGTTGTTGTTCTTGGTTATTGTGGTTATTATGGTTATTGTGCTCCAGGCTCCACTATGGCAGTGTTTTCTCCGGCTCTCCTCTCCCGCCTATAACAGACCTCAGGAGTACAACATCGACAGTGCGCGCCTCATGTGCTGCACCAAAGCTAAATCCGAAACTTGTCGAAATCTCTGTCAAAAGGTTTGATTTTGTGTATTTATTTATTTTCAAACCACAACTTAACACAATGAGACAACAATAAACAACTGACGGTTTTAATTATGGTTTCTTGAGGAGTCCAGTCCTTAGGCCGTCGAGCGGTCATCAACATATTAATATGTAGGCTACACCTTAATACATAACCAATTGAGCATTTAAATTAAAGAATTATGAACCGCAATACTTATGCTATAAAACTAAATATTATTTAATAAATGATAATCTTAAAGTATCAACGTTCCTCTTAATAATAGAATCTAAAGTTCTCGAGATCAAAAACCTTTACACATAGTTTTATTATCATTCAATTTCTTACATTCTTTCATTGATCACTTCTTACTGAATTAATTGCAACCGTGTGTCGTCTTAAGATTATATATCTGAGAGCTAATCAAGTTATTCAATATTTTATATTGTTTTAGTAAATCGAAGGTTTAACTATATATTTACTTAACTAATGATTGCCAACATTTGAGAACATAATTGCGTTCAAGCTTCGGATGCTACATTCACACATTAGCCGAAAGTTACATCGTATAATCTCAAGCAGTAATTTCTGAGACTATTCTAGTGGCTGCTTTGCCTTAATCTCTCAATAGCGCTTTACGTGTGTATGCTTAAACGTTTTTCTGTATTTATAGTCAATTTTTATTTTTCCTTCTGTAGATCGTATAGGTGCTTTCATGATATATTGTATTATATATTAAAGTGAGGATAGTGCTAGATGTGCTAGGAATATATAATAAAATGAATTTGTAACCTTAGGAATTTATACATTCGCCGAAGTAAAGTGCATTAAAATGCATGAATTACATTCACAATATAGCTGAGTGAAATTCAGTATATTGATAGAATGTTGAATGCTAATTACACCTGGAACTCAGTGTGTATTTGAAAACTTCTGCGCATAACAAACATTAGGCCTACATGAATCTTAAGTTTTAATAAATTCTTAAGCTTATTAAAACTACAACTTACATGTATGTAGAATTTGTACAGTAACTCATTGGGTTTTAGTCGACTTGTCTCTTTTTATTTTATCTTGAAGAGGCAAACATGCACACTTCGTTTTTGTACTTCTTTTATCGCAGACTTACACGACGCAGTACTTCGAAACATCGCAGATATTTCACGAACAGTGTTCACTCCGTTATCTTGAGCATGATCTCAATGCCTGTCTAGATCAGGGTTAGATACTTTACATATCATGATCTCAATGCCTGTCTAGATCACGGTTAGATACTTTACATAGCTTGATCTCAATGTCTGACTAGATCATGGTTAGATACTTTACATATCATGATCTCAATGCCTGTCTAGATCAGGGTTAGATACAGTACATATCATGATCTCAGTGCCTGTCTAGATCATGGTTAGATACTTTACATATCATGATCTCAATGTCTGCCTAGATCAGGGTTAGATACTTTACATAGCGTGACTTTGAAGGGCCAGAAACACTTTGATGAATGTTTAAGATCATTTCGACATCTTATCACTCTGCATGTAACGTAATGAAGCTAAATTATAATTAAATGTAAACTAAATCTTAATTACTGTTAATACCGTTATTAGTATTTGTACATATGAAAAATCAAATTGTGGTTCTCAGCCTCTTTATTTTAGTTCTTAGGTATATTTACAGACTCAGTCTATGTAACAATTACAATTAATTAACTACAATTCTAGGTCTTCATAGTACAACATATATTTCAGTTAATATTAAATTATTTCTTGATGTAAAAATCTCCTTTCAGAAAGTTAAACCTACTTTATATATCATCTTATGATTAAAATTTGCATTTGAATTCTAATACTATTATACTCTTATTCACACGAATGCATATGTTTTTCACGTATATAAATTTAGTATATTTAATGTAACTTTACAAAATCTAGTTATTCAATGCAGTGATGCAGTTGTAACAAGTGTAGTGGGTGATTGAAATGTTTCAGGCATTGCGGGTTTGAAACTAAAAGATAGATAAAAGCAGTATATTTAATAACAGGATTTCTGAACGATATTAATGATGTAAATGTAATTAATTTCATAACATATTTCACAGAATTTTGTTATATTTGGTTCCAGTATCAAACGACTGCACTCTAGGATGCTCAGATTTATCATTTTGCAAAAATTTCAACAATCGACCGACAGAAATGTTTCGTTCTTGCAACGCCCAGGAGGACTCAATGGCTCGGCAGACGTTTGACCTGTGGTCCAAAGGTTACCTGTCCCTACCCAACGTGCTCGATTTCAAAATAGCCGTTAAAGGTATGATTGGATGCCAATATTGTAGTATTTTTCAAAATTATTTAATCTGCTTTACTTGCAGTGAAATGATAGATCCACTTGAGAGGAAACTTTGAATTTAAATTGTTGAATTTATTATTTGTATTTTACAATAAGGCCTTTGAATTTGGCCTACTATGGTAAACAACGTGTACACGCATTTTAGGCAAGCAACAGGTTTTTATATAAAAGTTATAAAGCTAAATTTAACGTCGTTTTCATATCACAAGGAATACCGTCATTGAAGGTCCAGCTGGGATCTGAACCGATGGCCTCATGCTTATCAGACAAGCGTGCTAGTCATTTGACCATCCTGCCGGTGCGGAGACATCACAAGTTTAAATTAATTTCGGGCTTTGTATGACTTGCATGAGACAGAAAATGGTCGTTTCCTTAATTTAGACACCTAATGCAATATTTACGAAAGATGGAATTTCTAAAAACAAATTTATTTCCCCTTTTTAAAATCTCTTTTAAAATGCTAATATATATTTTTACACCTATTTATGACTTCCACTAATTTTCATTCAATAAATATATTTTATCTTATTTAATTTCAGTAAAAATTTCTTAAAAGAGGATGTGTAGGAAAGCGTTTTTATAAAATGGGATTTATAGGATAGGTAACTTTTCTAAATTATATGACAATTTAATATTCACTTTTAATTAGCTGATTTAGGAACAACAATAATTCCGTGTTATAGATATCAACAGCTGTGAGCCTGAGATGTGGAAATCAGTGGCCTGTGTTATACATATCAAACCCTGTCAGAATCAGGCGCAAACCAACACATTGTGCAGGTATTCTCTAACAGCCTATTGTATTTAACAATTTATTTGTTAAACTTTGGGAATCCGATATTATTCAATACATTACTTCGGTTCCACAAAAAGACACATAACAAAGTAAACCTTAAACCTTATCTGGATAAGGATAAGACCTATCATTCACGCAGTCAATCTGTGGGTAATTTCTATTGTGGTCTTTATCACCATTCATCTGAGGTGTGAATTGCTGAGACAAAATATAAAAAGATTAAAATGTATAGTATAGATAAATAATTATTCTTGATGATTTCTCTATATTTTGTTGGCACATTTTAACCTATTAGGATGTTTAAATGCGTTGGAAATTTAGCTGTCCAGTGCATGCATGAGATTTTAGAGATTTAATATGGTGTAAGAATATGGTGTAATTTAATACCGTTTAATACCGTAATTAGTCCTTTAATTGGACGCGCAAAAGACAAAAAACTAAAATAATGCATGCAATTGAATGCTTATTTAAAGTTCGTAATTAGCTTTTGCACGTGTGTAAGATTCTGTCGGCTTATTTTTACATACTCTGAAATCACACACCGTCAAAAGTTAAAGAAGCATATAAATTGATATGTGTAAATTTTTTATGTTTAGTGCATCTTTTATTTAGTGCCAGAATACTTACAGATAACTACTGTTAGATGATGCATTAATCTTGTATACCATCTCTGCTTATTAACTAATCTGGTTATACACATTTTTTTAGTTCAAGTAGTCTATTTCGTATGTTGGCATTTATGAAAATTTTCACATCTTTATATTGTTAGAATAATTGCTACCGATATTATATAGTGCTTGATGTTCTCAAAGACGACGATAGCACCCTAATTGTTGTAGTAGTAGTTGTTGTTGCTGCCTCGTTCGTTGTTTCGTTTAATAATAAATTTTTCGAAACTAATACTTTATAATATTTATGTGGAATCATTGGTTTCTATGATTAGATCGGATTGTGAGCGGTTGATGTCTCACTGCCTCGATAGAACCACTCTGCCTCCTGAGGTTGATGTTAAGTTCATTTGTGAGAAACTCTTTCCACATTCTCAGGAGTCGTCCTGTATATCAGTATTACCATATATAGGTTGGTTATCGAATATATTGAAAAATCAGTTGCTTCTTGAGATATCACTAGTACATTGAATCAAATGATTCGCTTATCTCGTATAGTATGCGCATTAAAATTGAAGAAGGTAACTGTAATATCTGCATTAAATCAATAGAAGCATTTAAATTATTTCCAATTAGTTTTAAAGTCAATTTCTGATATCTAATCATCATCATAGTAATCATTTTCTCTTGAATCCCTAGTTTAACTAAGATCTGGATTAGAAAATTTTGTAACAATCTGTGTGGACTAGACGCTCACCAACCGGATGTCCTTCCTCACCTTGGTTTAGATGATCTTAGGGCCTTGTCGCCTTTACTACACGTACTTTCCACGGTTGTCTATTCTTTAGCAACCCGGACACAACAGGGATAACTTCCTGATACCTCATTTATTTTCATATATGTATGTTCCATTTCGTATTTTCGTATGTAACCTATCTGCGGTTGTCAGATTGTTTTGAAATAAACGAAGATATATATATATATATATATATATATATATAATATTAGATTTACATATATACATGTATGTACATATATATATATATATATATATATATATATATATATATATATATATATATATATGTGTATATCTATATTTATATATATATATATAATGCATATAATTTCATATATATATATATATATATATATATATATATATAATTATTTATGCTTGACATTTGCAGTCAAAAGCAAAGCGATAATAAGTGAGAGATCTGAGATAACTAGCCCTTGTAATCATAATCCATGTCAGTGGAACGAGATTTGTCTACTTAATTCCAGTCCATGTGATGCAACATCGGACTGCCTCCCATACAAGTGTGTACCAGGTGAGTCTATGATTTATTTCACTTCATTTCTATGTGTATGTATGTATAATGTACAACTGTGTGCCTAGTGAGTGCATGCTTTATTTCACATCATTTCTATTTGTATGTATGTATAATGTACAAGTGTGTACCTGCTAAGTGCATGCTTTATTTCAAATCATTTCTATGTGTATGTATGTATAAAGTACAAGTGTGTACCTGGTTAACGTATGCCTATGCTTTATTTCACATCATTTCTATCTTTAGCTCAGCAATGAAGCAACCTCAGTTAGATTTGCAATTGTAGATCTGCTACTGTAGATAGATACAGTGTTCAAATTCGGTGTAGTATACTAATATATACATGTATACTAATATAATACTAATATTATGTATATACTAATGTATTATAAACTAATATTATATATATAATTATAAAGAACTCGCGCCGCTGATGCTGCCTTCAATCTCACAACTCTCCGTTGGAGCACAGTACAGGACTTTTGTTCGGTCCGTGACTGTAATTGAAAGCCTAGGCCTGTTCTAAGTAGCACACATGAGATGGTATTTCTCAGAGGCGTGTGGGACTCCGATTTGCAGTAGTTGTGAGGATCTCTGTGATTAATCCTTACTGAAGAAATATTGAAGTCAAGGCACAGATTTCTAAATAGAATCTCACAATTTAATAGTAAATAAAAACAGCACTACAATTAAATATGTACGAACACTAAAACTTAAAACTGGATGTAAGATCTAAATACACAATCCCTGAACCCTAAAATATCAATAATCTGGATTCGACTCCGGTTTCGGCCCTCGGCCTACGCCATGTGGACTTGCCCGTCCGGCCGCCACAACTTGAATGAATCTCTTACACCAATCTCCCAGTATTTTATCACAGGTGAAGCTTGGTCATTTGGTAACTGACCAATCAGATTCATTTACTTTGCAGCTTGACCACTGCCTGGCCACTAGCAAACATGCATAAATCTAAAGTAAATTATATCCATAATAATTAATCATAGATTAATTATATATGTATAATTTCAAGTTCTCAACATAATTTAAAGTATATATGTAGATATATATTACTTCTAAAGTTATATGCCCTGGACTGCCAATAGGCAGTGCACTAATAGAGAGAGAAACCTCGGAAATCAATCCCAAGCCGAGACTTCGAATGAGTATTCTATAGAGTTACAGAAGAGTTATATTGTTAAGTTCTGCGTGCAGATATCAATTAACGAAACCTTTCAATCAAGTCATATTATGATTATAATTTATTTAGTAATTGACTAAGTAATCGATTGCTTGTTACTATGTCATATTGATCTAGGTTGCCCTCTTGGAGAAGTAGTAACGCAAGTAATGCCTGTTAATTCCTACGTCAGGATACCCAGTCATAATCTCAACTGTCATAAGGTTTGTAAATGTGGCCGCAACCACAGACTGCAACACTGTTCACCACTCGGCTGCAGCTCTGAGCGAGACTGTACTCAGAAATCTGGACGAACTGAAGGTTTGTATTCCGCATAGTCCATCTTTTACGAGTTTGTATTTAATAATAATAAAGGCTTAGCGTCCGTTTCCTCATACAAGGATGATGTCAGGGACGTCCCCCATCACATGTCACCGCAAATCGATTCACTTCAAACGATATGAAAAAACATGTGCTGAAGAGAAAAATAAAGATCCTAAACGGTACCGGTCCTAATTTTCATTATATTTGGTATAATTCTGTCTTTCGCGAGCTTGTGTATTGCATTGTCTGCATTGTAAAAATTTATATTTGATAAATGAAGTTGATATAACACCATTGTGTCTAAATTCGTTTAATTCTAAAATAAATTCTGTTTGTTAGGCAAATAAATAGCTTTTTTTAAACGAACCGGGTTGTAATTCTAAAAATACTATCCTATCTCTGATTCGTCACATTTGGCGTTTTGAAACATTTTGTGCGCGTTTAATTTTCGTTTTGTTGTCCGTTTTAATTTATTCGTGCTCATTAGATAATGCATCTAAATTAGGCATTACTTGCTGGAGAGTTGGACGTTTTATGTTCTATCACTTTTAGTATAGACACACATACAGTATACGTTATTTATAAATGTTATTTCAGCTCACAACAGCTGGTTTAGTACTGAAGAATGTCACAGTTGTTACTGTTATGACGGAAATATCATGTGTCCAAGATGTAATATTCTTCGCATTGCCGCTAATCCAAGTGCTGCAGGTAATTAATCTCATTTGTGCGATATACTAACATAAAAATAATATTGCTTTCTCTTACAAATCGCCAATTAATATCAATCAATTGATCTATATCAATCAATAGGAATTTAACGTCCAGTTCCTCGCCGTAAAGCAATGTTCCAGCTTTTTAGTATACGGTGAAAGTTTTCCGCTATTTTAAGTGATTAAGGTTACAGACTTCTGCTACTAAAGATATCATCAGCATTACGAGATATAAATGTAAGGCTGGTATTTATGATTTGAAACAGTAGATAATTAACGATAGTAACGCACTCCATAACAAACATAAGCATAACAAAATTCATTGGCATTGGTTAAATGGGAGTTCAACCGAGTGCTTTCTCGGGCATTGGCAGTGCCAGTAGACTCAATCAATCAATCAATCAATCAATCAATCAATCAATCAATCAATCAATCAATCAATCAATCAATCAATCAATAAGGATTTAACTTCCGGTTCCTCGCCATAAGGTAATGTCAGGGACGTCAAGGAATCAGGGACTCGTGAATATTCGTCATACATTCAACTGAATTAATAATTCTTTAAAGATAAATTATATTCATCAGAGGATTTGTTCTTCTGTGACTATGTTAGTGAACCGATCCATTCCATTGCAAAACCAATCCTCCTAGATTAGTCTCTCTCTTAGTGCACTGCCTACTGGCTGGTCCTTGGTATATAACGCCTCCACTCTTCTCTGTTTTCCGTTTTCCTCTATTTTCCAAGGCTATTAATTTCCGAACAGTCTCCTTTCATTATATTAAATTTTAGAGTGGTAGGATTTACATGGTTCTCAAATTTTAAATATATTTTCTTTATTCTCCGTTGAATTATTCGTTATGAAAGTATTATTATATTTAATATCTTACAATAGCACTGATGTATGATGATATGATAATGTATATATGATATGATGCTATTCTATGTTTAGCATTACCATGCAACTGTGAATCTAATTACGATCCGGTATGTGCTTGGAATGGTGTAACGTACGGCAATCTATGCTTGGCAAAGTTGGTATCTTGTCATTTTAATTTTTTTATTGTGTCATACTGTCTGAAGTACTTAAGAGTTCCTTAAAAATTTTAATGACTTGCCACCGCTTAGTACCTTGCCTTGTCTACGAGGTAAGCGAATTTAATTTGACATTAAACTTCCTTTCTAGTAACCACTAGTATATTTTAAGCCCTAAACAATATCAGTTTTACAATTTTTAATTTAATGCGGTCTTCGTTGTAGTAAAATGTTTCATACTGCGCTGTTAATATTGGTCCATTTTAATATTCAGTAATGCCAAAAATTATTAAAATTATTTAAATTTCTTGGATCGAGCCGTGAAGCACGTGGGACTAGAACTTTGATATCTTTGATGCAAATTGAATTAATCTAATATAATACAATCGTTCGTTTGTAGTAAATGAACAAACTAACAATCAATCAATAAATGCAGATCTGGGTTTGTGTAAGTAAGCAGTGAGATGATATGTGATGTAATTTGTGTGTTTTAGATGTAGAGAATGGACAAGACCTAAGTTTCACCCAGGAACTTGTTCGAGTGTGAACCATTGCCACGCTGTTGTGTGCCCCGCCGACGAGAGGTTCGTTAGTTTATTAATAACAACAATAACAACAATTAGAATGCGTTTGTCATCAAAGACAACATCGAGCACTATTGAGACAAAATCAAGCCGGCGAGCCAAAAGAAGGTCCAAAAACGATGCAAATTCCAAAATCCAGAAAATCAGTTCAAAGTATAGGGAATTGAAGATAAGTAGGTTTAGGTGCTGGTATTTGTCTGAAGTTTTATTGTTTTAAGTTAATTACTATTAGAGAACAATGATCTTTAGCAAAGTGAACAGCTAAAGCCATAATTCAAAATTTGTAACTGTAAAATTTGATCTCATGGAGTTTTTCATATCCAGTAACTAACTGTGAGAGTCCGATCATATTAAGCTTTTAATATCTTTAGATGTCAGTGAAATATTTATTTTTGTTAATTAATCAATTAATCTATATAATTAAATAATTAAATAATTTAAATTTGTTGTAAGTTAATTAACTAAATAATGAAACAATTCTTTACACTAGCAGAGCGAGAGAATTAGAAGTTGCAAATTGATATTTTGTGCCATGGATCGGATGCTTGGCAGCAAAATTGTAGTGGTGGAGATACTAAAGAAATAATTCAACGGTTGGCTAATTAGTTATGTCCTTTATTTTGCCTAGATGCGTTACGCAAAGAAGTTTGTGCATTGGTGCAGAAGAAAAGTGCAAACAATATAGTTGTGGTATGTAATATAGTTTTGCAAGATCCTATTGAATTTATTTTTGTAATTAAATTATAAACCTTAGTGTCTTTAACCTTTGATTTAATCTTCATTTGACCTGTTTTGAAGTATGATGCATTTAATTGTAATCTTTTTGACGGTCTAATAAATTAATACACAAATATTTAAATATCCCCATTACATGGATTATATTCAAAATATATGTGAAATCCAGTAGAATGATTCTTTTGCCAAGATCAGATATTACTTTCGGATTTATTTAGAAAGTATATTGCTATAATTTTAAAAAATTAAATAGAGGGTAGTTTGGCTAATGTGCTAACTGGTATTAAATTTCAGTTTGTATGTTGCTTTTCTAGTTTTATTTTTTCCATTCTCTGTTTATGTTCACCATAATGTCTTATGAAGAAAGGATTACATATAACTGCTTAGCCATTATATATCTGATTTATGCAATTAATTCCAAGACTATAAGACTTATGACGATTAAGTCTAAGACTTGGACTAAATTGGAGCAGATGAATAAGTTCGTTACTTTGTTGTTCCTGAATTTTTAAATTTAGTTTCTGAGTAGTGTAAATAATAAAAGCCTTGTCCTCGAAACAATGCAGATATAAAATGCACACAAATATTTTCGTTTTCTAAGCATGACACGACGCACAAGTTCTCAAAATAATATCTTCACCATTCTGCATCTGAGTCCTGTTTCCTCTTGTTTATGTTTATTAATTCGATCATTTTAAAATGTCTCGATAGCGTAGGGATAACGTCATGAAGTTTTAAATGTCAGATCCTGAGATGAACTGAACTTACGTAGGTTCAAATCTTAGCCGCACTGATCTGAGAGCAAAATCTCGGACATTCACTGGACTGGTTATACAGAAAATGGACTAAATTGCCTAACGGTTTAAACATGTGATATTAAAAATGATAGATATCGATATAGTTGATCATTTCACTATAATGCTGGTTTACTTTTTTATTGTTCTCAACTATTTCAGTTAAATCCCAGCATCAGTCAGTGCGTTCTGCCTCCTCAGAAGCTCCCACTAGTCTGAGACAGCGAGACCAAAAGAGTTCCCACGAAATTCGGCATCATAAATCGCATCTGGTATGATGTGAAGTATGCATAGAATAGTATATAGTGAGCGTCATAAAGCTTAAACAAAATTGAAAATAATGAAGGCGGTATACGACGTCCGTAATGAAGAATATCAAAACTGTATTGAAATGCTGTCCATTAAATATATTCCATACAACTTCTAGAGCAGGTTTATATAGTTTATTTCAGTCTATTTCTCTCACTTAAACTGCTTCTCTCTGTGTCTATCTCTGTCTCTCAGTCTCTGTCTCTCAGTCTCACTGTCTGTCTGTCTCTCTTTCTCTCTCTCTTTCTCTCTCTCTCATGCTTGACTACGAATTGATGACGGATAAGAGGTTCATTCAAAGATTTCTATTTGAAATGACTCATCTATTAAGGTTTCTCAATGTTGAAGCTCCTAGACACGTGTCTTTCTTCAGTAGAAATTTGAGAAATCTGAGAAGGTATCATATTGCCTCCATCAGTACACTGATTAGTGATTTCAAACAGAAAACATTTAAATTTTATATTTGTATTTTAGTGTATTGCCTGATATTTTCTTTTATTGTGGTGTATATTGTTGTATTTTATTGTGTTATATTGCACTAGATTGAATTTGGTCGTGTACTGTTCTATTTTTTCTGTTGAATTTTAAATTTTTTTGTATTATATTGAACTGTATTGTATTGTAGGGTGGTATATTGTATTGTATTGTACTGCATTGTACTGTATTGCCTTGTACTACATTGCATTGCATTGTATTGTATCGCATTATATTGTACTGTATTGTACATGTGCTGTGTTGTATTGTATCTCATTGTATTGTACTGTATTGTACATGTGTTGTGTTGTATTGTATCTCATTGTATTGTACTGTATTATACATGTGTTGTGTTGTATTGTATCGCATTGTATTGTACTGTATTGTATTGAAGTCATGCAGCAGTAGTGAACCTGTCTGTGGAATGGATGGTAACACATACGCCAGTGAGTGCGCTGCTGAGTCAGCTGATGTGCCCGGGGATTACTATGGTCAATGTTCTAATATCGGCAGATACTCCAGTATGTTCTAATCAATCAATCACTTAATCTATTGATAGGTAATGATAGTTCATCATAGTCCGTAATTGTTACTCAAACTCTAATTCTGTTTATATGAGTGATGGTAAACCTTTATGAGAAATGGTGTTAAGTAGCCTTGTAATACGAAGCCACAGTTCACAAGCCAAGAAGCCAAGCCATGAAACCAAAGGCAAATTTTATAAAGCAGACAATTCTAATGGTAATTAAAAGTCGGCGCTACGTTATTAAGTTTCTAAGCTTTGGATGTCGCGCTTTTCTGAGAAGCATGTGTCTTTTTGGTTCGAACCACAGCCTGACCTTCTCCAACAGATTCCATTATGACTAGGAACAGATGTTAAACTATTTGTATTGCTTTTTAAGAGTTGTATGACTCGATTTTATAAAATATGTGACAAAATTTGATTTTAAAATAAATTATATCCAATTCGATTATTTCTTTATGTAAATGCGTGCAATAATGTTTAATTCTGGAAAGTTGCTAAGTCAATTGCTGGTAACCCATGATAGCTTATTTGGTTATCAATTCAATATTAAATTGAATTTTTATTGTTACTGGTTAGGTGTAATACAAAAATGTCTGATGTATGATTGATCTCATATCCTCAGTGTGTTTCAAGTCTATAACAAATCTCTTATGTAGTGATTTATTGTCATATATCGCAGATACATCTATCACAGGCTGCCTCAATGTTAGATGTGTCTCGGTTGTTCCAATTTTCTGTAAACCAATATACCCGCCAAATTCCTGCTGCCCTATTTGTGGTTTGTATTGTTAACTTCAGTGAATTTTAATTAATCACAAGTGCTGTGTATTAGCTTCTGCTCCGGGTTTCACTAGCACTTGGTTTTAATCCTAGATTCTCTCGTTGCTGTTACAACCTTTTGAAACTGAGGAAAATTATGACTTAGATCTATATGCCTTACATCCTTTTATCTAATTAGTTCAGTCGCTCAGATAAGGATTAAAGATAAAGATTTTAAACCTATCAGCTTTGCCGCAGAATTGTAACTGTGTATAAAATTTGTTAAAGTTTTGGAGATTTGGCCTACAATTAATGTAAAATTCCAGTTAAATTTCAAATGAATTTATTTGACCATTTTTATTTAGAAATTTATTCGATTACCATTGAAATTAATGCATTTAATTTTAGATTTGGCTGTAAATTAGTAGCGTCTAATATAGCGTGTTTCTGTGTCTAAATTTTCGGATTGTGTGACTTTTTATTTTCAATTAATTATTATCCAATCATCATCATCATTTTCTGCTGAATTTCAGTTTATCTGGGGTCGGGATACCAATAGACCTTCACTTCTCCATTCGTTTTAGATAATTTTGTAGCAGTTTCTGGAGCCTAGACTCTCACCAACCAAATGCACATGCTGACTTTTGAAAGATCCAAATGCTCTATCGCCATTTACGACACATGCAGTTTACGGTTGGTCTATTCTTCTGCAACAAGGACGCAACACTAGTAACTGCTAGTCAATATAGTTGTAAAGTTTTTTATTACAGCTGGGGAACTGAGATTACTTCCTAATCCACATCTAGTACGCGCTGCCAGTCAAGCTCTACCTGGTAAACAGATCTCCCTGTCTGAAGTCATAGACTCGCTAAGAACTCAGATCAAGATCGCAGAATGCGCTTTATTCGGCTATGTCTCGTATGAAGGCGATATCGTCATAATTATTAAAACTCTTGTTAAGAACCAAACAACTCTTCAGGTATGCCTTTCATCTGGGTAAACTAAAATTATTGCTTATTTATTACCCTTTTATCAATCTCGTTTATTATTAAACAGACACTTAAATTTCAACTGTCGGATGTGTATCTTTAAAAATGCTCACAAACTGTGACTTTTAACGAAATTTTTTCGCACTATCATTCAGTAATCATGTCAATTAAGAATTGGATTAACGACAACCCTCCTTTTGAGTGTTTATACATTTTGTAAAGCTGAAGAAAATTTTAACATCGATTTCTTTCTCGATAGCTTATTCGTGACGAGGGTACCACTGGCTTTGAACCCCGCACCGATGTTCCGCTGTCGAGTAACTTTCTAGCTTTCCGGTTAAGCCTAAAATATAACGAGCACCGACTCAGCTGTTTATCAAAATACTTCCAATAGCAAATAATCCCCTTAAAGCCTGCCTTACTCTGTTTATCCTCAAATTTCTCAACTCATTATTTTGTTGAAATCACATCTTTGTCGTTCTTTCAAGACTACCATGCTAACCATTGACGTCATAAGGGTTGTAGTCTTATGCAGTTTAATGTGTGTGACTCTGGCGTTGTTTTAGATCAGAAACTTAAAGTGTTGTATGAAATTAAAAGACTCTCATTCTTATTTACATTTAGATTGAGTAATGATAAACCAAGAACTTTGACAATTTGAGTGGCAATTAATGTTAGTAAATTTCTTTAAGTATGAGTAATTTTACCTTAAACTCAATTAATTATTTGTCATGTAGGCCTACCTGTACTTTTTACTTAAGCAAAATTCTAATGGAATGCCTTTTTGAGGAATTTACATTTAGTCGAAGTATAGTTACTCTGCTGTGTGTCTGAGCAGGTGAAGGGTTGTATGGTGGAAACACAGAAGATCGGATCGCTGTTGAATTCGTCTAGTCCAACCATAACGACCTACCTACCTCTCTCCATCTTCATGTCTGTCGATGTGAGAACAAGTGACATCGTAACAAACGATATTTTGACTCACAGAGAAAACAATGCTGTCTCGTGCAGAACTATGCTAGACAAAGAGTCTCTGTCGTTGACGCTATTAGTTTTTATTATCCTACGGTTTCGGTAGAGAATAAGTTAAATTAAATTTAGTATCATTTCGTCAGAGTACTCAAATAGATCTATCTTGTTCTTAAAAAAGTAATTAATTGATGATCAATCAGATTGTGCAGTGATTTGTTGTTACCTTCTCGTATCTGTAGATGAGACGTGCACATCAATAATACGTTGTGACAATCATCCTGAGTCATGACCGTATATGACTTAGCGTTCGTTTTATCATCCATATCTGACGTTCCAGTAGCACAGTTCATTGTTTTACGGAGCAGTTTTGTGTATAGTGATATCTTAGCATCCTTCCTCTGTGTGACCCTAGGCACACAGTAGTAACGCTGAGGATTATTCGTCAATTGCTTGAATTCCGGCGGCATTATTAATAAACCTGATTAAGTCATACTTGTATGATATGCAGCTCTGTGGTTTAATTAGATGTACATAGACTGTCGTAATGATTCTTCAATGCATAATTTTTATACTGTGTACTGATATGCTGTGCTATTTAGATCAACAGAGGTATTTGATCTATATAGCATTTGCTATGATAATGAGGTTTTGTTGCGAGAACATATCGACAATGTGATAAGGAAGATGTAAGCTGTATAGTGTATATTCGTTATTTAAATTTGTTTCGTTTTAAAGTATTATTCACTTTTTATGTCCAAAATATTATTCTCTCTGTTATATCTATTCCGGAAGTATTAAGATCATTGAAAAGCTCTACTTCAGTTCTATTTATATCTTAATCACTGACATCGCTTTCGAGTGAGGTAACAGACGTTAACGTTAGCCTTACCAGCTTTCATATTATATCTTATCTTTAATATACCGTAACATTTTCTGACAGATTCGTGAGAGCAAGCTGCCGAAGACAAGTTACATTGCCGTTTTATTAAGCTTAATTAATTTCTGTTTATCAGGTGCAGCTTTAAAACCAGAAATGTTTCATGAAGGGTTTTAAATTGTTGTTTTCATTTGAAGGGTAAAATGTTATGTTACTACTTTTTGTGCATTACAGTCTATTTGCATTGACTGTAACGTTACCGTGAACGTTTTCTTAGTTTGCATTTGCAACTTCTTTTAATTGGCGTGTATAGTGTTTGTTCTCATCATCAATGCATAAACCGCATGACCCGGAATGAGTGGAGTTAAAACTTTCCTTAGTGCTAACACACGCTGCGTTAACCCGACATCACAAGAACGTTCAAACGTACCTGAAATCAAATATTAGAAAGAAAAAATAGTCAAATGCTGTGATATTCAATGAAACGAGACCAAGGAGCTAAGATAAATAACCCTCAAATATTTGCTGATCAGTAGACTGATGATTAGAGTGGATAAATCAGAGTTTGAAATCAACTTACTGCGCACGTATTATAAGCTGAACCTACAGTTTTTTTGTGTTCCACTGGCCGATTTTATACATTACTCGCACAATTTGTAGACGTACAGCGGTCTAAATTACTGCAAAATTTGCGACATTTGATTTATAATTTTTTAAATTCTTCTATGCTATAACATTCTTAACTTCAGATCCAAAGTTTGACAAATAGAGGTTATATGAAATTTAATAGCATATGAGAAAGTCTAAGGTACGTATTTAGTTAATATTTAAAGTACTATTTCTAAATATTGTTTGAAGAATTTCATATTTTTGTCCCAAAGCAGTTCATCATCTCGTCAGAGTTGTAAATATCGTTGTAAATAACACCTCGAACTTCTGTCATTTCGTCTTCATTGTAATCACGCGCTAGAGTATAGTTTGATGCTTGTGTTTTGTTCTTGCAGCTGCAGAGTAGACCTACATCGTATCTGCAACTGTGATAAGAAGCGACTAAGCATGAATTGAAGAAGTCATGTAAAATCACCATTAAATCTATCATAATCATCATCATCATCATCATCATCATAATCTTCCTTTTAATCCCAATTTAATTAGGGTCGGGATACGAATAGACTTCCTCCACTCCGTGTCATATGAATTGTTAGATCCTGTGATGAATCATTTGACTATCCAGTGATGAATCATTTTATGATCCAATAATGAGTCATTTGAGAATATGTGCTGAATCATTTAAGGCTCATGTGATGAGTAGTTCGATGATCCTGTGATGAATAATTTTGACGATCAATGTTTTTATATGTTTATGACATATAAATGTAGTTTTCATATGCTTTGACGTGGGTTATTAAATGCTCTTTGTCGCGTAGCGGGAATTATTAACTTACTGCTCTATTTGATGAAACAGTAGACCTTTCACTAAATAATTACTCTTCACTGTGATTAGTCATTGTTATTAGTCATTACGTGATAAAGTGACGAGTCATTGATGATTTATATCGTTCAGTTATTATTCATAAACAGCATTCGAGCTTTACGGTAGTTTATTTCACACGGATTAACAATAGGTCAACCAGAAAGTTGAATAGTTATTGTTCATTTGCATTAGGTTATAAATATTTCTATAATTGATTAACCATTCATGCATATACAACAGATGACTAATTTTTATATGAATTACCACTACTGGGATTCTATTGTTTACGTAATGATAACGCTCTGACCGAAAAAGTTGAATACTTTAACCGTTTAGTCCATTCTTAGTAATTCAGTATTGACAACAATCGTATCCAGCAAGTTGATAAAATGTACAGCTACTGTAGACTTCGCTTGTTAAGATTAACAATAATTAGATTACAAAGTGTAAAAATAATGACAATAGTAATAATAGCAATAATAATAACAATAATAGTAATAATATTAATATTATTAGGCCTACAAATAATAGCCAATGCCGTTACTGGCGATCAACGTGAGAAAGCGTTTCTTTGACAGCGACGTCCATTACTCTCCAGCGTTTCAATGCTGGCTGTTCCTGCGGTACTTTGGATATTGCGGCTTCCCAAGTGTAGAGGACTTATTTTAACCTCTTCCTTTTTAACTTTTAATTTACTAAAGTCTCTTTTTATCTACTTTTTGAGCTCAGGGCCATATACCGCGCAGGGCATTTAAAAAATAATAATAA
This sequence comes from Enchytraeus crypticus, assembly GCA_905160935.1. Classification (NCBI taxonomy): domain Eukaryota; kingdom Metazoa; phylum Annelida; class Clitellata; order Enchytraeida; family Enchytraeidae; genus Enchytraeus; species Enchytraeus crypticus. The sequence continues at coordinate 29,903 of CAJHZI010000739.1, read as the reverse complement.
TGATAGTAATAACGAGAATGAGATAGAAGAGTACTTATGAATCTTTAAATATATCAAAAGTCAATTAGCAAAATTCAACAGGAGTTTCAAAAAAGGAGGAATAGGAGAGTACGAAAAGGCTGTTACGTCTCACCACTTCTACTTAAAATTTACGCAGAGGCAGTGACGATAATGGATAACATTGAAGAAGGAATGAAAATTGGAGGTAACTTATGAAAGATGTAAAATTAGCCGATGATAAGAGTGTGAGTGCTAGTAGCGAAGCGGGATTACAGAGCAATGTGGATGGCCAGAACATTACTGCGTTTGGTATGGAATGAAAATTGAGCATTAGGAAAATCAAAGAGTGATGAAAAGGAGGTGTCAATAAAGAAATAGGCGGTTCGAATTTAGAACAAATATAGAGTTGCAGATATTTATGATACACGATAACAGAAGATGGGAAATGTGAAGCACGAATACGATGTAGAATGAATGGCTCATGCAAAAGATGCCTTTAGTAAGAGGACAAAACTAACAAAAAATAGTAGTTTGAAGAAATCCACGAAGACAAACATTATAAATACTTTAATATGGACCACTCTTCTGAACGGTTGTGAAGCACGGATGTTAAGAAAAGAGGACATCAGGAAATTGGAAGCATTCGAAATGCAGCTATGGAGAAGAAAGGAGAACCTCAAATAGACTGACAAAATTACGAAAGTAGAAGTTCAAATAGGGTTTATGTAAATAGACAATTGATAAATATCATGAGGAATAGAAATAAGAACTGGGTGGGTCATGACCTGAGTGGGAATGGGTTAATAAAAGTGGCAATTGAAAGAAGAATGAAAGGAAAAGGATTTCTGGAAGACCAAGACTTAAGATGCTGGGTGACTTGATACCTAATTTTAGGTAGATATGAAGGGAAAAAGCAGAAGATTGAAGTATTTGGAGGACCTGCCAGGCAATGAATTCATATATATATATATATATATATATATATATATATATATATATATATATATATATATATATATATATATATATGACGTCCCTGACATCATCCTTGTATGAGGAAACGGACGTTAAACCTTTATTATTATTACCTTTATTATTATTATTATTATATATATAGATACATGTATATATATATATATTGCTACATGTATATATATATATAATATATATATATATATATATATATATATATATATAGATACATGTATATATATATATATATATATATATATATATACAATTATATAATATAGAAATATATAATGCAATATATATATATATATATATGTATAATTTCACAATACATATATATATTATATATATATATATATATATATATATATATATATATATATATATATAATATCAGCATAGATTCAAACAAAGTAAAGTTATGCACGCGTGATATTGCAGTAATATGTTGCTACAGGTTTATGACAGGAACATTTGTTAATAATAACATGCAGTATCTATTGTTGTAAATTGATTAGTTTTCCCGCTAATATCGGGTCTAATATAATGCTAACGTAATCAATGTATTTACAAGCGTATAAGCTGACACCTGAAGTCTTCTGTTAGTTTAACGTCATTATTTGTCCCAAAATTACGCAAGTGACTGACAGATCAAGCACTGAATTTTAATACGGAATCAACTGATCCACAGTAAAACACCTTATCGATCATTCTACCGACTCAACTAATTAAAGTTGATAGTGTTAAAACAGACGTTACTAATGCATTATAAGATCTTCAAGCTAATTTCATTTATTTCTAGTACATCTCATATTTCAACATAACTTAATAATCTCAATCGAAGTCATCGATCTAGTCTCTTCAGCGCTATGACATCGCTGTCAGTAAACAGTTTGTTGACCTGTCCACCGGTTGGATCGCACTGCCCAAAGTCTTCATTACTCGACGATTCGTTCTGACCTTCACCCAGACAGTCTGAAGTAAGTCTCTGACTCTGCTCGATGTTTTCGTGATAGCGAGATACCGGACAGGGAGAGCCTGACGTCCCGCTATGGTCGTCCTTGTCCATGAGGGTCGTGTTGAAGGTCCTAAACGAGTTACGACCCGGTCGAGAGGTGTAGACGTTAGAGGTCGCTGACGCGTTTCTATTAGCAGGTTGATATCTGTTCATTCTGTATCGCTCCCACTTCTTACTTATCTCTCCTCTTACCTTTATAATAACAATACAATTTAATACAAAAAATACAAAGCTTTACATGAAACAATAAATCAGTAAAATACAAAGTATTCAATGCAGTAAAGTGCTTTAAATTATAGTGAAATTGCCACAATGATATCAAATGGATGTAACTCGCCGCGTCTGTGTAGGTATGGAAAATACAAATAAATGTCTCTTTGAAGAACCCGAAGCTGTGAGTCACTATTTAATGATATCCAATCCTATGAAGCTTCAATCAGAACAATATCGTCGCCGAAAGTCGCTTTTGCATATTATGAAAGAGATGTCGCTGAGCATCTGAGCTGATTTCAGCTACATGTGACTGAACTATATCTTGTCGAGATCGGGTGGATAATGTCACCGTTAGATTAAAACAAAGTCGTCGCCAGGAGGCTGACTTTCAACCGTCGCAGGTGACTCCAGCCAATAGGAGAGCGCGAAATCCGCACAAATGTTTTGAATTCTTGGAAATATGACATAACAGGCTCAAGATAAAGTTGAGAATAGAAAAGTTTTATAAGATGGAAGAAGCAGATTTGTAGTTGTCTCGAGGATAAAGTCAAATGGTAGAGATTGATATCGGCGAGAATATCTTTCCGTTTATAAGATCGGGTATTAATGCTTGAAAAACAAACCACTGTAGTCTACTCGTTTAGGCTTCAATTTTTGAATTCTAGTTCTTTGATTCAATTTCCAGCTATCATCTTAAATCCTTCGTTAATATATCTAAACTTTTCTAAAATTGTATATATATATATATATATATATATATATATATATATATGTATATATATATATGTATATATATAATGTAATGTAATATATCATGTGATGATGATAATATACATTGTGTGTATATATATATAAATAATTATATATATATATATACATATATATATATATATGTATCTACATGTGTGTATATATGTATATATATATATATATATATATATATATATATATATATATATATATATAGCTACATGTATATATATAATATATATATATATATATATATATATATATATATATGAAGTTTGTGACAGCTTTATCGTCAACTTGTAATAAATTTAAAAATAAATGAATAAGAAATCGTGAGCTCACCTCTCCATTCAAGAAGCAGTACAACAGAGACACTATGAATCCCTGAAAAATAAGTCAAAGAAACTCTTATTCTACCTTCTACAGAAATTTCATTTAAAATTTTCATTGATATAATTTAGACTTTCAGTATAACATTCAAAACCCTGTAATTTCTCAATCCCGTTGGATTTCGTGCTGAATTAACTGTTACCTTTTTAAATCCCACATGATCCTATGGGCATATATGCTAAAAAAATTCACTGTTTGAAATGTCATTCTTGTCTATTGATATATACCACTGTAATTTTCGCTCTTCCTCGAAGAGGCATGCATGAATTACTACTGTGCGTGTTGTTAATTTCGTTTATTTATTTCGTAGATATTTCCTTAAAGATATTTAAAAATAATAAAAGATGTTAAATATAGACTTTAAAGATATTTAAAAGAAATTTCTGGGCTGAGTCAATAGCTTCTTGGGATGTTGTGCGACAGCGGATCATTAGAATGCAGGATTCAAATCCAGTGCGCTCTTAGTCAAGGGGATGCCATCCAGTAGGAAACTGACATCAAACTTGGTTTTGTCTTTTTTCCATGTTCATACAGTTTTCAGTCACCTTAAGACTTCGCAGTCATTAGAGACAAGTAATATCCCTAATTTAACACTCAGACCGATATTAATAATAGAAATTATTATGAAATTTGATGGAAATAATTTGGAATTCGTTATTTAAAAAGCTGATAAAGCTAAGTTTAACGTCAGTTTCCTCACTTGAGAACGATGTCAGTAACGGGCGAGCCCAGGATTTAAACCCCGCACCATCTGATCCGCGGCCGAGTATCTTACCGACTTCTGGCTCCAGCCAGTGGCGAAGTCGCGAATTAATAGGCCTAACCCCAAATTGTACTAATTTAGTCCTCTTAATTTTTCAACAGTCTTTAATGCTCTGTCAAATTATTCCAATTGCAAAGGTTAGGCTTTTTCCAAACCTTAACATAGCTTTTAGCTTGAAAAATATGGCTTCTGAGGTGGTTTCAATTGTCTTCCTCAATTCTCGCTTAGTCGCCATGTCGGCACGTGCACACGTGTAGTCTACGGTCGGTCTATTCTTTTCTGATTCGGACATGCACGAGAAGTAGTTATTATATACACTATGCATTTTGATATATAAATGTGCTTACATTGAATGAGTTGAAAGTCATCTCAAAGTACAATTTGACAATTTCTGTTGTTTCGCTCACATGTTCAGGAAAAACTCCGAGAAATACAATGTACGGTACTCCGAATAGCGGAATTAGAATCAGTCCAGACTTGGCTAATTTTCTTGAGAAACCAATCAATCAATCAGTGGACATTCTTTAAAATCTAGCATTTGACGCGAAATTAAAATATCAAGCAACTTGCGAAGACACAACGGACGTTTTCCAATAAGATTTGTAAAGTCAGTAGTAAAATTCATGTATTACTAGAAAACATAATCGTAGCAAGAAAATGTAAGATTAAAGTCAAGGAAGTAGGGGCTGGCTTACTAGTTAAAATATACGCATCTGAATCTGTAAGTCTATGGATCAAATCCCAAGTTAGACAGCAAATAAGAGATATCCTGATACTGATAGACTTGACAATTAAATTACTGAATTGAACAGTTTTGTTAGGACACATTGACATATTACATGCATCAATACCTGTGCCTGTAGCGAGTGGATTCGGGAGTTGAGAAAGCCTGTAACTTCGTGAACAGTATTCGAATAATGTTGAGGAAGAAGACAAAATTCAGCTGAAATTATCATATATCAAAATTACTGATTGAGCCACAAAACACCCAAATATTAGCACACCCAAAGATTAGCACCGATTAGTAACTTCTAACAGCGTTAATAGTTAATATGATAATTATTCATCTTAGTATGGTAAGTCCTTTACTTTTGCTAAACAAGATTCCGTTCTTGACTTATCAAGATAAACTCAACACCAAAATTCCTCCTTTTCCGACGATTTTCATAAAGATATAGTGATACCTGTGCTTCTTTGTAGGAAATTTTTGCGTCCTTTACATAATTAATCAATTATATGATAAATATAAAAAGACTTAATTTAATAACTAATTCCTACCACCATAGCTATGAACATATCTTTGATCATAAATCAAAGTCAATCACAACAGAGAGCTAAGATGATTTTGATCAGTTGAGCCGTCGTTAAATATATTTAACTGTTTGGGGCAAAATTCATCTTTGAGATATCTAATATTATATTACTTCACTCATTAAACTAAGAGCTCTCTCTTAATGCAGGTGCTTATTAGCACTGCTTATTGGCAGGTCCATGACATCTCATTCACATATTTCTATCCTCTGCCTTTCCCTTTATATCAACATGCTAATAGGTTAAACATTTCACTCTTATTTATCGTAGAATCTGCTTTTAGCATCACTAGCATCATATGATAGCAGGAACACGCTCACAACACTAAACTTTCTGCTTGACAAGAAATTGAAGCAGAGTATTTACAAATTCTCATGAGATCAACCAATCTGAATTTTACAGAAACCGTCAAGTTCAAAACAGAGTTGAAAATGTCAAGGGGAAATTCCAAGTTCACATTAGAATAAGGTTTTTGGCTAAACAATCCAATATGACTTATACACGAGAGCATTATTCTTTATATAAAAAGCACTAATAAAACAACATCTATAGGCCTACTCACAATGATGGTTACAAGGACAGGGCCTTTGTAGATCCAAGCGATCCAAGGCGTTGGACTGGTGGCCCAACAACTAAAATATTGAAAGAACAAATATTAAATGAAAATCAATTTTATAAGTGTTCGGTTTTCCTATATTACTTCCTCTTATTAATAAATTGATGGTCAAATTGTCAATAATTTACAATATTGCACCTAAACATTTCATCATAACTAATGTCTAAAACAAACTTTACCAAAGCTATAAACACACTAAATTTTGTACTAAACTCTCCCGATAGCCTAACAGATAACTTATTAGATTCTACTTATAAATGCCAACTCGACTCAAATTGTTTAAATGAAATGTTTTTACTAAATGAGATTCGGTTGTATGCCCAGTGTTGAGATTGGCCGCAGTCACAAAGCGGCGAATCACAAATACACCAGCGAAACTCAGTTTCTCTGCATCTAACATGACCCGTACAGAAATCTAATTAATGAAAATAAGTGAGAATGGTAACCGATGAGTCGACAATATTGAGTATTATTATTTGCCTTCTACACTTTCATTATAAGTTAATGGAAAATATGTTATTACGCATTTAACTGAAATATTTAAGATTACTTGAAATGTGAAAGTCTAGTTTAGGAAATGGGACAGGAGTATATACTTACTGAACATCTTCTTTTACGATGCGCAGAATAACCCATACGAGTGTTATAATAGCAGGACTGACTGCAATAAAATTAAACAGTTCGGATTATCGTAACAATTGCTCTATCATTTCAGGCCTACCTATTTAAGGTAGTATATCTTTCGGGGATGAAGTCATAATTTAATGAAATCAATTAGTTTGTAAAGTAAATCTTTTGAAATACTTTATAAATAAATAGCTAGTATTAAAACTAATGAATACTGTAGCTAGCTGTACAAAATTAGCAAATTTTTATCTAGTAAATTGGCGAATTATTATGTCCGTTATGCTTTAACCTAATGCTTTGGAAGCAAACTTCATATTATTGGTATAACTTCATAGATGCAAATGAGTGAATTAAAGAATTTACTGTATATGTCTATTGTTATGCATAATCTGTCGTCAATATTGGATATACAACTTAAAATGTTTCATATGTAGTTAGATTTATTTCAATAATGACTATGAAGACAAACATTACTCTGATGTCCATGAGGTATATTGAAGAATATTGTATATCTAGGCCTATTAATATAATTCATTAGTCACTATTCTCAATCAAATATTTGCTGTGCTTCGTGTCAACCTAGTGTAATTTCTCGTAGTTTAATTGTTCCTTGTGTAATTGCTTCTAGTGTAATTGTTCCTAGTGTAAATGTTCCTTGTGTAAGTGTTCTAGTGCTATTGTTCCTATTGTAATTGCTTTTAGTGTAGTTATTTCTATTGTAAGTGTTCCTTATGTAAGTGTTCCTAGTGTAATTCTTCCTTGTGTAATTGCTCTTTGAGTAAGTGTTCCTTGGATAATTGTTCTTGTGTAATTGTTTCTTGCGTAAGTGTTCCTTGTGTAATTGTTCCAAATTGCTCCTAGTGGGATTGTTACCGTTTTGAGGTTTCGAATACGCAGCTATCGGTTAATGCGATTCTATAAATATTTTCAAGTATCACTGGTTCCAAATTATAAATGCAAATTAAATCACTGTTTACTGTTTAGCAAAATAATTAAGATACAATTAGGAGTTCGTAAGTCGGACATAAAATCATTTTGTACTGTTGTAAATTTTACTTAGTAACAATTAATTTTAAACAATGGCTGTCAGGCTGTCGGAAGTAGATTTTTAAAACATTTTCAAAGCCGCAGGTCTTGCCATTTATTCTATAAGCCAATAATTACTCGACAATACGGATTAACTAACTACATATTGAAGACACACTTTCAATTCCTGAGTACTTTCCAAGAGCAAATATGTAGCTTAAAGCAATCAGAATTACAAGAGTAAGCAATACGGAATAACTGACTACATATTGAAGACACACTTTTAATTCCTGAGCACTTTTCAAGAGCAAATATACAGCTTAAAGCAATCAGAATTACAATAGTAAACAGCGTACCCCAGCCAGCCACGATGTAGTAGACGAGACTGCTGGATTCGGAGAAGACAGCGAGAAACAGGAGAGTGTGGAGGTACAGGGCTTCGATGAAGATCCACGAGTAGTTAGCCAACATGGCGTAGTTAAACAGAGCCATCAGCAACCGACATTCCCAAGCCTAATTAGCATATGCACAATCCAAGCATAATAGAAAACAAGTAATTTATAATTACATTGCGAATCAGTGGCTAGTCATTCTGATATTGTGCGAAGATCTTGATGCAGGTCCAGCAGTGTGGACCTAAGAGTAAAATCTCCGGGATTCATTGGACTACTTTAACTAAGTCGTTAATTTTATTTATTTATTTATTTACTAATAATCCCACAATACTCACAGTTGAGTAGTGTGTATCTACTATAGTAGAATGCAAAAGTTAGAATATATTGGCGTAAATATTCTGCTGGTTCGAAAATAAACTAAGTGACCTTGCTGCCGGATGAGAGAAAAATTTCACAATTCTTCTCAGAGCTATAATAAATAATTAATCATCTTCAATTCAAGGTCATAAGCGATTATAAGTGATATCATTATTACTTTTTAAATTAACATAACATAACATAACAACAATTAGAGTGCTACAGTCATCAATGACAACATCGAGCACTACTGAGACAAAATCAAGCCGGCGAGCAAAAAAAGAAGGTCCAAAAACGGTGCAAATTCCAAAATCCAGAAATTCAGTCCAAAGTAAAGGGAGTTAAAGAAAAGGTGGTTTAGGCGCAGGTCGCTGCTCATAGACACTGAATGGAAAAGAGAGATGGAAAAGATAGGTCTTCAACTGCTTATGGAGCTGCTCATAGGAAAGCAAAGGCTGATGTGATTCAAATGAAGATTTCCAAAGATTGGATGGAAGAGAATTCCAGATTTGAGGTGCAGCATGCTGGAAAGAACGATTAGATAGCTTAGAGCGTGAAGGTAAGCTAGTTCTCACAAGAGTAATTAACTTAGAAGACCGAGTAATAGCAGGCTGCATCACTTTAACCAAGTGAGACATACAAGTTTGTCCAGGGATGGTGATGGACTTATACGTTAACGAAGCTGTTTTGTAAATGATACGCTCTTTAATCTTTAGCCAGTGCAAAGACTTCAAAATAGGCGTAACATGTGAGTACTTGGAACTACAAAAAATTGCTCGCGCAAGAGAATTCTGAACAAACTGCAACCGATCAATCTCACAGCCAGGGAGATTTAAAAACAGGGAATTGCAGTAGTCCAACTTCGATTGCACAAGAGCAGCACCAATTGTAGCAGCTGTCTCACGTGACAAATATGGACGTATTCGACGAAGATCACGGATATGGAAGAAACATGCTTGTGAAGTTTTATTTTGTGTTCGTGGAAGGTTAGGTGTTTATCAAGGATAACACCGAGATTTCTCACAGAAGAAACAGGTGACATTTTAATACCCGAAAATAACGAAAGAGTTTTCCCATTCAGCTTCAGAAGCTGTTGAGGTGTCCCGACCAACAAGAATTCAGTCTTAGATGGATTAAGTGCCAAGAAATTAACAGACATCCAAGAGGATATAGACTGAAAACTTTGTTGCAGGAGGGTTTCAGCATTAAAATAGGAGTTAGGGGTGAAACAAGTATACATTTGAGTGTCATCAGCATATAGTTCATGATCAAGAGAATGAGAAGAGATAAGAATGCTTAGGGGTGTTGTATAGAAGTTGAAGAGGATAGGACCACGAACGGAGCCTTGAGGCACACCATACTTTAAGTGAGAAGGCGAAGAGATGTACTCCATCACTTTCACACTAAAAGAACGATCCGTCAGATAGGAGGAAAACCAATCAAGAACAATTCCACGAACACCAAACCAGGAAAAAAGACGTTCCAGAAGAATATTGTGATCAATTGTATCAAAAGCGGCCGAAAGATCAAGCATACATAATCTAGTTAAGCGTTGTGTGCACATGGCATTAACAATAGAATTGCACACAGATAGAAGCACCATTTCAGTTGAACGATGCTTAGTATAAGCAGCTTGATGCTTATTAAATAGATCATTGTAAGAGAGATGAGTAGAAAGCCTCTGAAGAACAATTCTTTCAGTGAGCTTAGATATGTATGACAGATTAGATATAGGCCTGTAATTTGACAATAATTCCTTATCCAGTGTGGGCTTTTTAAGCAATGGAGTAATAACTGCACGCTTAAAAGCGCGGGTATATTAGTAATTTAAAGAATTTTGAAGTAGAGAAATTTGCCAGTAGAGAGAGTGAGGTTAACAATCAATGTTAATACTGGAGCAAGTATGTGAATACACTTCTTTAAAAGAGAGGTTGGGATAGGATCCAAGTCACAATGTTTAGCTGGAGAGTCTAAAACTAATTTAGTAATCTCATCAATTGTAACTGGAGTGAAATTAGAAAGCTCATCTTTGGAATGATTCTCTACTGGAGTATGAGGAGTAGAGTTAGGAGCTGGAGTGATAGATTCTCTAAGATTGCTTATCTTATCTGTAAAGTATTTGGAAAATTGTTCAGGCAGTGACTCCACAGGAGTAGAAGGAAGAGAAGGAGAAATAGATCTATGTAAAAGATCATTAACGGTTTTCCATAAACTCTTGACATTCACAGCCTTACTGACCAAAGAGGAGTAGTACTCTTTCTTAGCATTAGCAATAGCAGTACGATAAATCTTGTGTTGCAAATTAGAAACAGTTTTCCAAAAATCTCCATGGGTATGACGCCACTTTCTTTCAGCTCTACAGCATGCAGCCTTTAGCTTTCTCAGACCAGAAGTATACCAAGGGTTAGATTTCTTAAGCTTCTTGATTAATTAAGTCAGTGTCTGATGCAGTTTTATTATTACATGCAGCTGAATAAATTATCCAACATTAGACTGTAACCAGTCAGATGAGAAATTTTCTAATTAAATGTTTATTATACGATTAGAAGAACATATTTGGATAGAAAGTAATGTCTTCCATACCGAGAAACAACTCTGAAATCTTAAATGCTAGTGCTTCTTCAGAGCAAATAATATTTAGCCTCCTGCAAATTAAGTTATTAAAAAGATACAAATCCAAGGAAACAGGGAGCTAAAATGAACTAGCTCTTCTGTCTCTCAGGTATAATGATTGCTTGTCAAATACAATGATATTTATAATCTACATGTTTATAGTGATAGCTATTAGCCTTTAAGCTATACGACAATGATATCTAGTGATATATTAATGTTAGGTGATGATACAAAAAATGATAGCTGCGTTAGTATCTTAATTTTTATTCGTTTAGCTTCATATAACATTCAAATTTGGAATTTTATCGATTCATTGTTAGTTTTTATTCATCTAACTACATGTGTAATGCAGTATTTTACTGGTTTTTATTTACGTTGCTGTTTTTGTACAACTCTTTTTTTATTGCCACGCAGCAATTATTCCTAATCGTTTTCATTTCATGATCACTAGAATAATCTTCCAGTTTATTGAATGATGTCTGAGCTGTGACTTTAGCACACACCCCAGAATTCCGAGATAAAATCTTTGACAAAATGTTAAAGCTTTCAACTACTTTCGTTTTGTCACATAACCAATATATTGCAACCACTTCGTCAAGAAAATTTAATAGTTTGCGAAAATGCTAAAATTACTTTAGAATTTTGCTCAGAGATATCTCTCGCTTTGTTCGAGCAATTTGGGCAGTGGCACTAATATACATGTAAATTTATAATAAAAAATCCCTGTTGATAGCTTCTAGGTAGTTATGTAGAATATGAGGAGGTCAACCTTTACAGAAAAATTACGATTCCCTGCTTCTCCATAAATCAAGCCAGGGTCGCGGTCAACGTTAAGCTTGAGGCGCGAAACATGCAAGACAGCAATAGAGTAAATCTTATCATTTAACTTTCAGCTCAGTGACACACTGCTTTAAACATAAATAATAAATGAAGTTTAAATAAAATTTCACATCTACAGTAATTCAAGTGTCTTGAAGAGTGACAGTGGAAAGCAATTACTGAGCTGAAAATCATTGGCAATAAATGTCAGGGAGAATTGTACTACGCTAAACTTAGAACACGCAAGAAACCTCTAAAACAGTTGAATTACTTTCTTGATATATTCTTAGAATAACTTCTGCTCAGTAATTTCCTTCTGCGTTTTCACTTATGGCGGTAATACTTGTCAGGTAATTTTTAAGATATTATATAAACTTTGATTGATTGATTGGTTGATTAATTGAATAATTGACTGCCCGATTGATTGATTTATTGATTGATTGATTGATTAATTGATTGATTTAGTGCCGTATCTCTATCTGGCTTTATTTGAAAATATTGTCCGAATAGCAACGAAATGAAAAGCGACATAGCAAATGTTTGAAACATTCAATTGATGTTATCCTGTAATATCAAATATAGGATTTTATCCTATATTTGGATTATGTAGAGCCCTCTTTATTTTGTTAAATGGTATTTTTATCGCATACTTGTTGCATTAAATTTATTTAGGCATTCTTAATTGCACAGAGTTATTTACAATTGCTTTAAATTACTAATATACCGCGCTGCAGTATACAGAATTGTATCTTATTGTATTATATCTGATATTGTAATGTATCTTATATTATATATTATATTGTATCTTATTAGTATCTTATTGATTTATATAATTCTATGTTGTTATTGTTCTGCACAGTGCTCTATTGTACTTGTACTGCAATGTACAGTGCTCTTTTGTACTTCTACTGCACTGTACAGTGCTCTATTGTATACGTACTGCACTGAACAGTGCTCTGTTGTACTTAAACTGCACTATACACGTGCAATACTTCCACTTGTACTGTATTGTATTGCATTGCTTTTTAATAAGTTATATATTACGTTTCTCTTCCGTAATGTGCTCTGTTGTTTTTGAATTTTATTCTATTGTATTGTAGTTACTTTTAGTACTCAGCAGACTAACTTTCGCTATGATCCGTCTTGCATCAAAGTCCCTTAAACAAAAAAATTCAAATCTGCATTCTCTTCATCTTCGCTATCGCCTAGACGTTATATGCAGGACATTTTATAAAAAGATCCTGTATTGTGTGGACAATAGCTAAGGGGAGGTGGTGTTAACCCTAAAATTGATTCCAACAAATTTTTCAATTAATCATGATTGACATTGCTCAACGCAATAAGTGTAATTCTTCAATTATTCACGATTGCAATTGATCAATTTGAACAAAAGTAAAAGCATTTGATTTATAGCTTCTACTTAATATTATTCAGAGTAGGTTCGGGAAAAATGAGAATTGAACCTATCGACAACTACACGTTTTCGTAAGAGGCGACTGACGCAGATATGACAGTGAAGAGACTTGTAGCCACGTAGCGATGATTTTAATGTTTTAGACCAATTGGTCGCTCATACTCAAAACTTGCGGAGTTTTAGTCGCTACACCGCTTGTGGCACTATACCACCAGGCTACTTCGCATTCTCTGTCCATTTATCGCTACTGTGGCATTTACATGGAGAGGCGCTTTATAAATATACTCATTTTTATTATCGATTCTCGCACAATTGCTAATTAGAGCTCCTTTAGCTCCTTAGAGCAGCTCCTTTAGCTCCTTAGAGCAGCTCCTTGAGCCGACCCCGCTTATATAATTCATTGGACATGACATGTCGGGGAGATGTTTTTAAGTTCACACAACAGTACAGTATTTATCTATGCAAATAGGAAGAGCCCGATGAAGTATTTTAATTATTACTGAGAACCCAAGCCTCAAAGAGTCAAGGACATAGATTTACATGGCAATGTAGAACTCTTTTTGCATAGTGTTGTGAACTTTTTGTTGCTAATAAATTTTATTGCCATCAAAAGGCAACGATTACTAATAACCATGGAGAGGAAGAAGGCAATTGGTCTTAAAACAAGCATCTGTGCTTCCTGACCCAGTGTGCCGTATGTTATGTTAAAGCTATGACTAGTTTGAAAATCGTAGAGCGGTGTATATTACCTATTTGACACATTCGATAGCCTAGCTATATGCATATCATTTTTCATACTGTTATCGTCTTGGCAAATTATTTGATTAGTTTAAGTATTAAACATTGTAGTATGACAAAGAAATTACAGAAATCAAGCTTTAAAGCTTAAGTTAAACCAGTTCCATAGAGTGCTCATTACTGAGCTACATAGCAGGCTGTCAGTAATTCTATGTATCTTGAACCTGCTACTATTAAATTCAATAGAGTCTTCAGAGACTGAGATTCGATTTTACAATTGTTCCATAGATACCTTCAGACTGAACCCACTGGATCATAATAAGATCAGATTTGAAATATCATTCTGATAATATAGAAATACATGTAGTTTAATCACTAGATATGCAGTGCATCTCTTGTTTATTATCAACAATATTGAACAATTCGACTATTTGTAATAAAAAGTTTAAAATACTAATGTTATTTTATATATTTTATTCTTGATAAAAAGTAAAGTTCACACAGTATCCTAACTAGCAATGATAAATTTGTTATTAAGATATCTTTACAGAAATAGAATAAGATGCTGATTTTTTTAATTTCAAAAGCAAAGAGAATTGTCCTATATCATTTTAAATAGATTTACAATCAATTCATATAAGATTCTACAAATTCTCTTCACAGATACTAAAAGCACTCTTCACGTACTATATTAGTGCATTAGATACAATTAGTTAATCCTTAAAGAAATCAAGAATTACTTCTTCAAAGATCATCGGATATCTAATAGGGTTGATGTCTGACACACCAATAACTTCACTCACGAGGTTGATTTACAATTAGCGCATAATGGAATAATTGCAGCTCATCGCGTGCTTAAAACTAGCGCCAGATCCCACTGACAATAATAGCTCTTCTAATTAGCGCCTAATTAGTGAGAGCGTCGAAAATCGACCACTTCCGGCGATCTCTAATTGTTTAAAGCATCCCGGTGACAAGATAGACCAGATAAAGGTAAAGCAATAAGAGTTTTAGTAACAGTGATATGGATACGAGATTTAGCTAATTCTTGCTATTTTGCAATGCTATCAATATAATAATCTAATCAATTCATCGTTTACATTTAGTAAGAAAACATTATCATTTATTGTCTTAAAAACCTATTCTGAATAAAGCATTTAGCGAAATTTTAGTTAATATGTTGGATATTTCAAAAATAATTCTGGTAATAACTCTAGTTGACCGGAAAAGACTGATTAAACTTGTCTTACTTAGATAGTTTGAACAAGATATTTAATAAAAACCATTCTATTGAAGATATAAGCTAACATAAAGAAAAAAAAATTCCATTTAAGTTTATTTCAAGATTTCGTTCGATAATGAGATAAAGTCGACGAACCAAACAAGTCAATAGCACTTTCACAGAATATATTTTAAACAAACTTAGTGAGCAGAATGATATCTTTGACATCAGCTTCGTATGAGAAATCCTACGTTAAACCCCCATTGATTAATTAAATAAAAAATTAGCAGTAATTTCCTATACACGGCTTTCAAAACTGGTATATTTCTAAATGTTTACCTTTTGTAATCTAAGATATTATTTTGTCTGGCGCAACACTGAATTCGTCGGTCGTTGACTGACTGTTTGTGTATATCTAATCTATCAGTGACCGACACAAGTGAAACAAACACTAAACTGTTAATTGATTGATTGAACTATTCATTAGAAGAAGCAACAAGAAATCTACCGGTACATCAGCCTCTCTATCTCTCCTCACGGCCTGTTTCATCAGCCCGTCCTGTAGCAGAGCCATCAGGGCGCGCAGTATGAACGACAAGAAGAGATTAGCGTGCAGAATGTTCCGAGCACACCTCAACTTTCTAAAACACATAATATACAACTTTGTTACACATCCTTCTTACACGTCTTTATTATGCATCTTTATTATACATCTTTATTATACATCTTTATTCACCAAAATTATGGTTGCACATATAGTGAAGGTGCACAATGTAAAGTGTACACTACCAAATGAATGGCATCATGTTCACGAAAAATATAAATATCTATAAGGTATACGACAACAACAAGAACATAAAACGCTAAAAATGCTAAAACTGATAGCAGCACATAGCTAACATACAGAACAAACTTCTTTTCTAACTAATATTATAACACTTATAACTTCTTATAACTTATTACACGCTTATATTCGAAAAATTATAAATCAAATAATCTCTGTTGACGGGTATCAACCCCTAAAATTCCTGCAAAATTTCGTTTGACATGTCCCTGACATCAGCTTCTGGTAAGATATAGACCACCAAATCATCATTTATCAACTAATTTTGTTTCCTATATTCTCGTCTTAGGAGAACTAAGCCTCCATAAATCTTGTCAGTTGACTTTTCAGATTCTGCCGACTTTTGAATTGTTTAACATCAGCGAAAAAAATTTACGTTTGTTGGGTCAACGATGAATTAGTCGCGGCTATACCCTTTCACAGATGTCACGCGAACATTCATTGCTCGGAGCATTACTCTTCGTTAAAACCTCTGCACGATTTATTCAATTAATCATTTGTAAGTCGATATGTTAAAAATTCCAATTAATTAACTGGCGCCAAAGAAACAAGTCTAATTGCAATCTCATTGACAGATTCTTTATTCGTGCACGTCCTATATATTTTGATATAAATTGTTTTGCTACAGATTATATTTATTTAGCATCATCTGGGTAGCGCGGTAATTTACAGAGCGATTAACAGAATTTACACATGGGATATCCGAAACGTGCTTAAATAGACAGAGTGAAAATCAAGAGCTTGTTTTTTATAAAAAGGAGTTTAATGAAGAATTTTTGTAAAGAGTAAAGTGAATTAGGTCATAATTTCGATGCGCTAGATGCAGGTCTCTCAAATGAAATAAGGAATTCTTGCAGCATCAAATATTCAATATTCGGCTTAGCTATTTTACCATTCAAATTTACAATGATTCTAGCACTAAATACAGAATTTATAAATATAAAATGTTTGTAATAATTTCTATACTATTTTAAAATCATAATAATTACCAATAACTGAAGCATATATTAAGGTGACAAAGATGAAAAATCAAAAGTATGGGATGTATAAAGTAAGAAATTGTGGTAGCGAAAGATGAAAGGATTATGAATGATTTGAATGACGCGGCATTTAGGTATGACATGAAGCTTAATATAACTAAGACAAAGGTGATGCGAGTGTCTGGGAGTTACAGAGATGCAAATATTCCATTAAATAATACACGATTAGAACAGGTAAGGAACTTCAAATATCTGGGCCACAATCAGTGGCGGTTCTGAGGGGTGGCCTGGGATGGCCACGGCCACCCCAAATGAAGGGCTGGCCACCCCAGTGGCCACCCCAAAAATGCTCAATCCAAACTTGATTTTTAGTGATAATAAAAATAACATAGCAGTGCTGGATCAGGAAGCATCAGATGCTTATTTACGAAGATACTTGTTCAAGTTTCTTGATTAATGTTTGACGCATTTTAATAACGACAATCGAACAGTGAAATCTTTAAGACAAACCGTCAGAACCCGACATCAGTGATATGTATCATATTACTTAGACAAAGACTCGCACTCTGCCCGAGTCCACTCACTGTTTAAAATAGAAGGGCTGCTGAGCTAGAACTTAACGTGGTACCTGCAAGCCATGCGTTACTTGTGTTTTTCTTAGAACGGCGGAAATGAGTGCGCAGTGCACACTGCACAGCTTTTATAAGATGCGACTGATCATAAATGGGTCACGCATTTAAGTAGATACCTTTAGATAGAAAGCTAATCTGTATGTGGTATTGGAAGCGCTCAGTATACGTGTGAGCATTTCTTACTGGCTCATTGTTTCTTGTCTTGTATTTTATTCGAATATTAGGATGTAATTTAGTGAAAACATAACTTAAGAACCTGAAGAGTAACGCAATATATTGTGTAGAATTACGTAAAAACATAATAGTTACGGAAATGTTAAAATTTTATTTAAAGCGTCTTTATTTCGGCACGTAATTTATAGTTAAAACTTAATAAGCTTCAAGAAATTAATAAGTTTCTGCACTGATAAGTTAAAAACCCAAGTAGACCTAATAATTTAGTGCCTCAAATAGGCTACGAATCCTACGATATTGTTCAGTCAAATGGCACAAAACTTAGACAAGTAAAGAGCTTGAAATATTTAAGCTATAGGCTATTATAGCAGAGGATAAGAAGCGGAAATAAAGTGTTGGATTGCTCGGGTGAAAGGGGCATTTACCAACAGAAAAGAACAACTAACAAAAAGCCTGAAGAGAGTCAAGAAAATAAAGATTGTCAATACTTTGCGTTCTAGGCTGCTGTATGGCTCTGAAACTTGGACTCTAAAGGTTAAAGTTATTATAAACTAGAAGCGTTGGAAATGTGGTTGTGGAGGAGGATGGAAGAGGTCAGCTGGACCTACAAAAATGCAAATGAGGAGGCGCTACAGAGAGTTGGTACAGATAGACGAGTAAAAAACACATTAAGCAACAGGAAGAAGAGTAGGTTAAGAGATAGGATATGTTCTAAGAGGAATGTCTTGCTATAAGAGGTGATTGACAGTAGAATGCAGGAGAAAATATTAAGAGAAATACAGAGATATTTGATACGTTAGACGATTTGATTAAGCATTTATATATCGATATGGATTGGACCACGCTATTGGTTGGTTTGAACCAAGTCATTGTATGGATGTGAAACATGAACCATAAGGAAGGGAGATATTAGGAAACTAGAGGCATTGGAAATGTGGATTTGGAGAAAAATGAAGAGGATTAACTGGACTCAAAAGGTTAAAAATGATGAAGTTTTGGAGGGACTTGATATAGACACTCAGTGGAAAAATGTATTAAGAAATAGGAAGAAGAGTTGGATAGGACACATTAATTAATTAACTTCCACTTTTCACTTCTGTACGCGAGTGTCGTTCACGCCAATGTTTTCACAGTCTGTGTATCTGTGTCTTTCTTAACACCTTTTAAAGACTGTTAATCTAGCTGTTAATTAATTAATAAATATCTCTGTATTTCTCTTAATATTTTCTCCTGCATTCTACTGTCAATCACCTCTTTTAGCAAGACATCTCCTCTTAGAACATAACCTATCTCTTAGCCTACTTAGCCTGGTTTTGTAACTTGAATAATAATTCAGTATTATGCTACCAGCAAACGGCAGCAATGACGTAAAATGACACAGCAGTAGGCCAATAGTTAGAATTTAATTTATCCACTGAATATCTAAATATCTAATATCTAAGTTAAGCCACTAATTTTAAGACAATTTCAATCTAATATCAATTGTGACAATTATTTATTTTTCAATTTAGATTAAATTCTTAAGCAATAATTTAAATTTAATTTGTGAAATTTGTTTCAATTGCGATTTTAATTTCTATTAATCGTCAGTAATCATTACTTTTTCAATTTCTTTTAAAAGATATATCACTATTTTGTTGATAGGAAAAATCATTTTTACAATAAATTATGTACAGCATTATATGGGGCGACATTGTTATCCTGATTTATATAATGTATTATGATACATTAAGCGAACGAAAAGGGTTTTCCTTAGTGCTTTGTACCAAGCGATAATGGCGATGAATGATATCGTTTAAAGTGTATGAGAATATCTAAAAATTGCTTCATATGTGGCCTCCCTAAATTTTCCCTTGCCACCCCTCTGGCCACCCCATTTTGCATAAGCCAGAACCGCCCCTGGCCACAATGGTATGGATGATGGAAATTGTGAGGCGGAAATAAAATGCAAAGAGTGGCACGGTGGTTAAAGCAAAAAATTCTGTTGAAAGAGAAAAGAATTCCTAACAAAAGGTGTTAAGAAAGACACAGCTACACAGACTGTGAAAACATTGGCGTGAACGACACTCGCGTACAGAAGTGAAAAGTGGAAGTTAAGGAAAAAGATGTAAAGAAACTAGAAGCATTGGAGTTTTGTTTATGGAGAAGGATGGAAAAGATTAGTTGGACCCTCAAATCACTCATGAAGAAGTTCTATAGAGAGTCGGTAATGATTATCAATTAATAAATGAAGTAAGAATTAGAAAGAAAAATTGGATAGAACATATTACAAGGGAGCTGGTTTGATGAAGGATAGAGAGAGAGAGAGAGAGAGAGAGAGAAAGAGAGAGAGAGAGAATATGTTTATTAGATCAGAACACAGCATATGAAATACAAGATAAATACAAGTACACGGAAATAGTAAAATGAATAGAAAGCAAAATAATATAAAAGAACATTTGAAAAAGAGAAAAATAGCATCAATTAAACAAATTAAGTAATCAGAGACAGAAACAATGGGCCATCGAAGAGAACGAGAAGCGTTCTGTCTAATTGAACACCTATTTATCCAGAGTTATCAGACGAAAGGAATCACACAAAAAAATAATAAAGTCAATTGACTTGAGTTTAAGCTTTATGTGTTTAAGCTTTATGCTCAGTATCGGAGAAATACATGTATATGTTTGCTCAACGGGGATGTAGTATACTTAATAGAATTAATTATCAGACAGTAATGGATTGTTGCAATCAACCTTCAGAAATAATTAAAGGTCATCAGGACTGAATCAATTAGGGCTAAACGAATTAGATTGCTGGGTCGAGACCCTTAATCTTGCGCAGATGAAGTTATCGTTAAGCCAAAGGTCAACTTCTTAACGCTGCGGTTAATTAATATTTCAGGAACGTTTTACGGGACGACTCCGATTAGTTTGTTCTTGTGTAGGAGAGAAGAGCGACTGATTATGAATAGTGTCGACATTGGGAAAGTTACGGCAAGGATACTATACTAACAGGATGAAGAATGTCTCAAAGTTCTAAATACCGCGGCAACTGATTTCGCTAATTTTTTAAGTTGAAGAAGTCCTTTCTTTTGATAATAATAATAGACCTAATAATAACGTTTTAACGTCTTTTCCTCATCCAAGGATGATGTCAGAGACGTCCCCACAGCACACATCACTACAGATCAATTCACCATGTGCATACTTAGGAATTATTAAATTTTTCGATTTTGCTGATACTAATTTACGTAATAGTAATGAAATAAAAATAAAGCTTGTTTGAAGAGCTATTAAAAAGAATTATGACGGGGTTTTGAGATGAATTTTCTCTCATTATTTATTTTTCCTTATCATATTCATGTATATATCGTAATAATAAATTCAGGATATGCGGGATATGCAATGTGGAATATAACATACAGTATTGAACCGGCTCGTGAGACTAATACTTGGTATTTTTATCGAAGACTTTATATATACTTTTAAAAATCTTGCTTTCACTCCTACTTCCAAGGCTAAAAACCATGGTATCATATTTGATGAAAACCTTGACTTCAAATCTCATATCTCATCTGTCTGTCGTTCATATTTCTTCCAGATCCGTCAAATCAGACAGATACGGTCATCTCTTGATAAAAATTTATCTATTATTCATGCCAACTCAATTGTTCATTCTAAACTTGAATAGAGTACTACTATTACTGCAACTCATAGCTACATGGCCTACCTTCTTCTCTCTCCTGCGTTTGCAACGCGTTCATAATTCTCTAGCACGTGTTGTCTGTCGATCCTCGAGGCTTCAGACCACCTCTAGTTCCTTGCTATATAATCTTCATTGGCTTCCTGTGGTTCAAAGATTTAAGTATAAAATCGCTTTGTTAACTTTCAAAACACTTACATTCGGTAAACCTTATTACCTTTCTGATCTCCTAATCCAATATCAACCTTCTCGTAGGTTTCGTTATTCCGATGCCAAACTGCGCAATATTCCTAATATTCTCACTTCGTTAGGTAGACGTTAATTTTCTTTCTCCGCTCCTACTGTTTGGAACTCTCTGCCTCCTGATCTTCGCTCATTTTCTACTAATTCCACTTTCCACTGTAAGTTAAAAACACATCTCCTCCCGCCATACATTTTTTCAAATTGCCTGACTGTTTTTTGATCACCCAACCGGCATCGTTTAGGATCTTTTTCTTTCTCTTCAAGCACATGTTTTTCTCAGGTCGTTTGGGGTAAATCGATTTGTAGTGACATGAGATGGGGGGATATCCCTGACATCATCCTTGTATGAGGAAACGTACGTTTAACCTTTTTTATTATTATTATTGTTATTTTATTTTTATTATTATTACTATTATTATTATAGATGATTCTCTATTAGTTTACACACAATTCCCAATCATAGCAAATCCTTAATAGTCGAATTATATTAATAAGATCAAATATTTAATACTAATTTTCAAATATTTTTCATTGTAAACCCTTTTTGTGGTATCAAATACGGTAACGAGGGCAAGATATAGTATATTATTTACTTGAACGAGAGAATGGTAATGAGCACCAGTGATCCTTACCAACATACTAAGTAAACAACGAGCATTCAGGTAATATATAACATCAGTGTCTTACTTACTTGAACGAGAGAATGGTAATGAGCGCCAGTATCATGGCGAGCAGAGACAGAGAGTAGCCGATGTTACTGAGAATACTAATGTTTGCCACGTGTTTCTACAAAGACATCAAAATAACCAAAAATATAAATCAAGTCATTGAGAGATTAACGTCAGTTTCATTGCTAATTCACGCTATGGAATCTAAAACAACAGTTACACCGAATGTTTGACTTAAAAGAAATTTTGAGGAATGCCAAGGTGATGCAAGAGGGGATGTAGATGCTACTCGAAGGAGGATGTCGTAATTGTTTCAGCAACGTTAGAATGATTATAATTATAAGATAGTTTAAGTTTGATTCTATTACTTTACCAGAGTAGCAATTTTTATGTCCCGTATACCTGAAAAAAGATCGTTAAATATGCATGTTTCTTATTTGGGCCGTTTAAGCAGGTGGTTAAATCGGATAGCGGAAAAACCATATCGGAAACCAGATGTATTGCACTGCTAAAGTTTTGCAGGTTGATACTCTAGACCTCTATAATGCGTTTAACTTGCTCACCTTTATATGAAATATTCACAGGTAGACCAGTGAGCTTGAATTAGCCTACCTTGATAGTATTTGGTCCAACATTATGGCGCTATAGAAAATGCATTTATAACATAAAAATAAATTTTAAACATTTATTTGTAATTTTTATATTTATGTGGAAATATTTAATTTACTTGGGTAAACAGGATAGTGTTCTCAGGGAATGACGCCCCTGCCCAGTAAATGCTAGTAGAAGATAAGGAAGGCATATGGGGGCCCACCTCGTCATAAGCAGAATCCCCTAAGAATAATGGTAAATCAAAATGAATGCTATAGATGACTTAATGATCCACTGGAATATTTATATTAAGTGGAAAACAGAAGATAGAGATGAGTGGAGGCGTTATATACCATGGACCTGCCAGTAGGCGGTGCACTGGGAGAGAGATATATGTGAATTACATTATTTAATAATGTATTGCATATTATTAGATACTGTATACGCATGTACTGTATATGTTATATATATATATATATATATTGATATTTTATTTGCCTTCATAAAGACAGATAGGCCTATGGTTTTATCAGGCAGGCACTGCGAGTAGTTGGTCCAGGTTGTGTTTCTCTCAGGATTGATGTACCACTGGCCGTCTGCCTGACACTGCTTCGTAGCGTTACCTTAACATAACATCAGTTAGAGTGCTACAATCATCAATGACAACATCGAGCACTATTGAGACAAAATCAAGCCGGTGAGCAAAAAGAATTTCTAAAAACGATGCAAATTCGAAAATCCAGAAAATCAGTCCAAAGTAAAGGGAATTAAAGAAGAGGAGGTTTCATTGATATAACATTTCATTGATATGCATATTTTTCAAATTAAAACTTTCTAAATAACTTAAATAAATTTCTTATTTACCTGTTATGTTACAGATTAAAACTGTAATACTCATTGTAACATTATAACTATCTGCGGTTGCTAAATTGTGATGAAATAAAGGAATGGATTATTATTAAATACTTTATTAATTTGCTGCGGAGAGAATCGTTATTAAATTTTAAATTGCTGCTCATGTAGTCTTAGGATCTGAAAATAAAACCTTCGGACATTCACATGATTGTGAAAGCATGTCTATTTGATTATTAACTCCTTATAGGTATAAATATTTTGTATTAAAATTAATAAATATCGTAAAGAATGATCATGTCACTACAATGCGTGTTTAAATTTTAAGTTTCGTTTATTGCGCTACAAATAATTTTTTTAGAAATTCATTATTAAACTAGTAAATAAGCAAATATGCCGCAAGAAAATACTGAAGACAAAAAGCATAAGATTTATATATGATTTACATATAGATTTAAATAGGCCTATATAAAATATTGGAAAAATATAATTTAAAACTTCCATGCATAAATTTATATCTCGTAGTTATAAATGCATTATTTAATAAATACTGCAACGCATGTGGTGATCATACGTTCAATTTAAACAATGCAGCAGAGAAGATGACATTCAATGCATCAGCAAAATTTCAAACACCGCTCAAGGCTAACAATTTTCAATTGGAACAAACAAATTCAATGAAGACATTAGATAAATATTGTCTAACATGAATATAAAAATATATTCTTAAGGTAAATAGTATTCGGCTAATACTAATTTCATGAAACTTATTCTGTAAACCTTTGAAGTTCGCCCAAGATTCTAGGCTATTTTACTGTACGTAGGCCTAATTGTGCAATGGCACTTCATAGTTGTGAGTGCAATGGAATTTTGCCCATATGTACATGTACAAAATACAAATCATTAGCTATCAATATCATCTTCACTCGCTTAATTCGCGCACTGAGTAGTCCTAGACTATGCGAATAATTTTTTTAGTTCTGTAATTCTTATTCTAAAATTGCATTGAGAAATATCAAATACATATATGCAAACTATTAAGTTGATCCCAGCTAAAACAAATAGCATGCTAAGCGTTCAAAACAATGATGATACATATAACTAGCAAGTAGAGTTTTTAAAATAATAGTTTGGACCGCAACGTGACTTTGAAACGATAATTATAATTATTCAATAATATATTATAAGAAATGCAATGTTATAACTTTCAGTTTAACGTCCGTTTCAGTACAGAGGCAATTATCAATGACAGTCAGGTAGGAATTAGAGCCGATGGCCCCTTCCTTCAGGCAAGAGCGTTATCAGCTACTCCACAAAAATCTGAAGAGTCTGTGGACAAGGTGAAAAGAACAGATTGGACTTAAGAAATATCAAAAGGCTATATTATAGGCTTTAAAAGGCTTTAGTATAGCTATAAAAAGAAATTAGAAGAACAGTTGAATAAGATATATCCTAATGGGGCGGGGCTTGTTAGAAAGACAAAACGAGGAGGAAAGGAAGGAAACTAATTAGAAGACTGACACTCCGGAAGTGAGACCATTTAATGACGCATTCGTATACTGCAGTGAAAAGAATAAAAATGAAAAGTTGGGAAATAATTGTTATATTTTTAAAATTAAATTTATCGCATCATACATATTTGAACAACCAGACATTTTGCAGGAAAAAGAAAAATTAAGAGTACGCAAGTATGAGTGAAACGGTTAATATAATGGCTACGGATAGCACTTACGTATTCCATGAATATACATAATTACTTTAAAAATTTACCTAAACAGGATCTTATGAATAGGAGTCTTCTTATTTGTACAGTACTTTATAAATTCATTCTCCTTCAATTACACATAAATTCTTTAAATGATTCCTTTGTAGTATATCAAAAAAGGATCTTATCGCAATTCACCAGCTACCGCAGTGGGAATTCGTGATGAATTCGTGATGCTTAATATTGATTGTCGTTCAGTGAACCAATTTGTAGAAATAGTAGTAGGTAGGCCACTAGTTGCTAACCGAAGCTAGAATACATGTACATTGTTATATATATATATATATATATATATATATATATATATATATATATATATATATACATATATATATATATATATATATATATATCTTTCTCTCTTAGTGCACTGCCTACTAGCAGTTCCATGGTATATAACGCCTCCACTCTTTTCTATCTTCCGCTTTCCTCTTCATTTCCACATATGAGTTGGTCTTTAAATCATCTAACATACCTAATCTCGGCTTGCCTCTGCCTCTATGTCCTTTCATTCTAACTTCGACGACCTCTTTTAATAGACTTTCCCCCCCCCCCCCTTAGAATGTGTCCTATCCAACTATTCTTCCTATTTCTTAATTTCTTATTGTCATCTATTACAAGTATATTCCGTATTCTGTTTTAAGTATACGAAAGGCGATGCCGCCAAAACATGTAAGTACTGCAATGAATTCTTTAAAGGAATTCTTTTTCTTGCTGCGGAACCCCTGGGAGGATTTCTCATTTCACAGAGCAGATCATTCATAATTGAATGTGGATGTAATACACGGTCGAGCTTTAATTTATGGCGGCCTCGGTCTCTGCCGATCCTTCTTATATAAAAGAAACGGCCTGAAGCAGACCTCGGGTCACACGAATCATGATTATTGAGATCAGTAAGACAGCATTAAAGCTTAGTGAGAGTCTGATCGTTGATTCTAAATCACGAAAAAAATTCACCAGAATCAATGAATCATATCTATATTAGCTAACCCACGACGATAATATTTTTGAAATAACACAGTGAATAGATAAGCAACTTTCATCAGATTGAGTGGCAGTAGAAATAGAATAGCTCAGCATTGGTTTGAAAAGGGAATTATTAAGAATCAAATTTGCTACAGTAATAACGAAACAGAAGAGTATTGTATTTCTATTGGACGCCAAGTGGAGACTGCTTTACGTCATGGGGGGTTTCTCTGCCAGAGGGGCGCAAAAAGACGCAGTTGCATACAATTGGAGGTGTAAGGTCGAAGCCTCGATGGTTAACCAACCTTAAGATTTCATTTGTTATCTAGACCCCTCCGTATCGGTCCTGTAGAATGGGACGTATCGACGCGTTAAGAGAACGTAAAGCTCAGGAAAAGGTATGTGCGCGCAGATTTGGAAATCTTGAATGATGGACGGTCGATGAGCAGGATTCTTAGGTCGAATATTCAGAGAGTAAATTTTCATAATCGTCAATATTATTATTTAATATCTTCATATCTGCAAAGAAAGAGGAGCTCATCGTGAAACTAATAAAAGTTTCTTCACTTGAGAGGTAAGACAAGAATGATGTACTTCACAATTACTGTTCAACCCCTATGACGAGGCGATAATGAGAGAAGTGATGGAGATGGTTGAGGAAAGAATGGTAATTCGAGGCAAATTGCTAGAAGAGGTTAAGTTTGTCGATGACCAAGGTATGCTTGCTAGTAGCGAAGTAGGATTGCAGAGGATTATGGATGATCTAAATGTCACTGCATTGAGGTATGATATGAAAATTAATATAAAAAGACAAGATGTGAGAGTGATCTTCGATCTTCGGAGATGTAAATATTACATTGAATGATGCATTATTAGAACCGGCAAAATGCTTCAAGTATCTGGGCTATAACGTTACGTATGATGGGAAATGTTAAACAGAAGTAAAATGTAAAATTTCACAGGTGAAAGCGGCTTTAGGAAAGACAAAAAAACTTCTAACAAATGATATTGAAAAACCAAGCCACAGATTGTGAAAATATTGATGTGGTCAATACTTACTTATGTATATTTGTCCGGATGGGAAACGTTGTAAAGGAAGGAGGATATCGGGAAACTGGAGAAACATTGGAAATCTGGTAATATAATATATATAACAACAATTAGAGTGCTACAGTCATCAATGACAACATCGAGCACCATTGAGACAAAATCAAGCCGGCGAGCAAAAAAGGTCCAAAAACGGTGCAAATTCCAAAATCCAGAAATTCAGTCCAAAGTATTCTATCAGAATACTTTGATAAGTAATAGAAAGTGATGGAAAAGATTTGTTGAGCTCACAAAAAATAAAAAAGAATTAGTTCTTGAGAGAGTCGGTATAAATAAAAGAGTTAATAAATGTGATAAGAAGCAGAAAGAAAAGCCGGATTGGATATATGATGGGGGAGGGTGTTTAGCTGAGGATATAATGCAAGGAAGAATGCAAAGGAAAAGATTTAGAAACAGACCATGACATTGGATGTTGGATGAGTTGATCCATACAAAGAAATGAAAAGAAAGGCTGAGGAGAGAACTAATTGGAAGAGTTATAAGCCGTGGACCTGCCGTTAGGCAGAACTCTAGAAGAAAAAGAAAATTTCACTTGAGCTGTATTGATCAATGATCAAGTGTGGATGATATTTCGAATACTGTATGCCAGTGCGCACGACGACAAGTAACTTTAAATTAGTGAGTAGTGTGCTTACCAACAGAGGCAGATCTTGTTTGCTTAATTAGCTCTACAGTTATAACCGTACAAATTCCTAGACAATTTAGTTTGTGAATCGGGATATAATTCCCGATATATATATTGTTTGAGCGAAAATTAGACTACAACGCATGACCATTGAAAGTTCTCTAAAACTCACATGTCTTGGGGAGCATACGATTTGAGTTGAATGCACCCCTTTGATCGCTGAAGTGCTCGAAAACAGAAGTGAAAGCAGACTACAATTTATGCCTGTCGTACGGAGCGGTACTGGAGTGAGAAAGGAAAGATCCTCTCATTTAGATGCAATTTTCTCTATTCATCATATGATTTAATAGAAGGCTAATATTCTATAATTCCATTGACCAATCGTGTCTGTGAGACTGCTAGTTATTTAACACGAGTTGAAGAGTTCTTATAATAGTTGAGTCATTTAAAATTACGCCTGAATCTAATGCCATCGCTTAATGCCGAAGTTTAATCTTAACCTACATAATAGAAACAGTTTTTAAATTGATTAATAGGTCATAAAAGTGCAAAAAATGCCATTCACAGATTAATGAAGGACTAGAGATACTTTTAGATAGCGTGGAATGAATGGAGGGGGTATATGGTGGACGATACATATAACGGACGAGCGGATTTGTTTATACTGTCACGTCCACGAGCCTCTGTGATGAAGGGAAGCTGCGGACAGAACCTGATGCCCCGTCGTCAGGCGCGTGTGTATTACAGAAAACGACTCACGTAAAGCAATTGCGTCCCTGATTGGATAATTGATGAACTGCTGGCCGAATGCTTTACACACCAGTGACGTTTGATACCAGTGAGAGTATGTGCTTAGTGGTCAGTATGTGCTTAGTGGTAAGTATGTGCTTAGTGGTCAGTATGTGCTTAGTGGTCAGTATGTGTTTAGTGGTCAATACGTGCTTAGTGGTCTGTATGTGTTTAGTGGTCAGTATGTGCTTAATGGTCAGCCTTTTTTAGTGGTCAGTATGTGTTTAGTGTCCATTGTGTGCTTAGTGGCTACTATGATCTTTAGTATCAAGTTTATGCTTAGTGTTCTTATTGGCTTAGTGAATGTACTTAAAATTAGCCTTTTATTTCTAGTGCTCAAAGTTTAAAATTCTCATTTTCATTCTTGCTGTGTTAACGAAAGTGTTACTGAATAGATTCTTTACTGGCGTACGCTTATATTTAGACCAGACAAAAGCCTAGAGGTCAATAGCTAATGACCAACATATTCTGCACTTTCTCAATGCAATGAATGCCGGACGAAATTCATTTCCGCTTAATTTAGCGGAAACAAGCGAAGCAAGCATAGGAAACGTGTTTCTCAGAGAGAATCTGACAGGACAAGAAAGAAATTAATGCTGTCATTGAGGAGGCGTCATTTCTTATTGAATTGCTATTCTATAAATGAATTATTGTTATGTCATACAACAGTTGAATTCATCGCAAAGTTTAGCGTTGTTGATATAAAGCAGCACTACTTCCTGTAACTATTAGGCCTATGTAC